>WYDI02014684.1:0-31860 GCA_009867235.2 Psittacus erithacus
AAGGAGGTCTCCTGGCCCTCCTGCTGCACTTCCTTCTAGTTGGGATGCAACACTCCTGAGCTTGTAGTAGGTGATCCCTGAATATCAGCCAACAGTCTTGGGCCCCCCTGCCCTCTAGGTTTATATCCCATGGAACCTTACTAAGCAGGTTCCTGAAGATGCCAAATTCTGCTCTCTACGACATTTTAGACTTAATGGAGTAGCAACAATGATGTAATTACCGGGAGCATGTCCAGGTTTTCATTATAGCTCTGTAGGACAGTCTAATTAAACATTCAGCTAGTAGCTGTTCCAGTATTGCAGTTGCAGAGAACAGACTACATGTCTGTTCTACATGACACACTACATGTGTCTCATGTGATGTGTCACAGTGCTTGCTGCAGAGATGAAGGTAGCGATACTGCTGTATTTTTTTTTCTTACCTACCACTGAGCAAAAGGATGGGTTTGGAAGGTGCTGTAGAGACAATGGCCACACACTTTGTAAAAGGAAATCTGTAGATTACAGAAGGAGATAAGAAAAGAGAAGGCAAGTTACAGACAACTGCAGTGTGTCACACTGGTGTTCATATCCTGTTTCTAGAAATAGTATTTTAATACACATACACTCATACAAAACCTTTTTAAATGCTTCTCAAAAAAGTATTGAAGAAAATAGCCTTGCCTTTTTAACCCTTTGGTTTTTCCAGGCAGTTGAATGTAGGTCTCTTATGCTGGATTTAGAAAGAAACAGTGGTAAATATAATTAATTACTTTGCAGGTAGAATACCTGAAGAGACTTTTAATACTGTTACTTCTGGCCAATTTGGTCAATTTAGCTTTTAGCCCTGGAGGTTCTTCATATAGAAGCTGACTTTTTTCCTTTATATGTTCCTACTTCTACAAGTAGTAGTTTCCAGGTAAGTTGAATACTTTGCTTTCTTACACAGGCTGATACTGACACATTCTGCCAAAGACTTTGTCTTTTGAAGTGAAGAAACACGCAGCAAGATTGTACTAATGCTAAAATCCAGATTTCCAAATTACTCTACGCAGCTTTAACCCAGGATTGTATCTTTCACCATGCAGGAGATGTATTTACCTTGTGAGATGTTCTATATTATTAGTGAACAGGAGTCTTGGTTACCAAAATTTGATTGATACGAATGTTCATAGCCTGTGGCCTTCCAAATTAAAAAGCTACAGTTTCTACTCTCAAATAAAGCATGAGAGTAAATTATGTATAGTTAGACAATTCCTAGAGAAATTCTCCATTAATTCCATTGTTAGTAATACTAGAAGAGAGCTTTTCTACCCACCCTCCAAAAAAAACCCTTGTTGCCAAGATACATACCTAGATACAACAAAGTCTGTGCATTTCCTGAATTGTAGAATGGATCAAATTTCCTTTGCAAATTGAGTTTGTTTAAACTGTGAAAGGAACACAGCTGTGAAAGGTTCCTTCCTTAGCTGCCTTGGTTTTTAATTTGATAGGTGTGCTGTGGGAGGATGGTTTCGGTCACCAGTTGGTAACCTAACAATATTCCCTCCAGCCTCTTTTTGAAAGGAAGTTAACATGCACTTAATCTCATTTTCTCTACATCTTTTGGTTTCAGGTCTTGTCTTGTATCCACAACCTTTCTGCATACTGCACCACAGATGTACGTAAGAGTAAATTTTCTAACCACTCTGATCTGCTTGCACACCACAAAATTTAAAGGGAACAAAACTCAGGGAACAGGAGGAAGAATAATTTGGATTCTTACTGTACGGACTATGGTTTTCTTGTTTGTTTTTTTTTAAATAGGTGTGAAACTTTTCTGACACAAGGGAATTTTTGTTTAAGGCCTCACAGAAAGTTTATTATATCAGGCTGTGTTATTTTTTAACCTGCAGAATACAAGTTCTGAGGCAGCCATTCTCTAGTCCTTCCAGGGAAACTGTTCTTTTAGTCAAGAGAAAACAGTACCTACAGCAAAAACAAAGGCCCTTAGGTAAAAATCTTTTACTAGTGATATATTGGAATGTTCCAATGGCCGACACTGAACCAAAAAATAAGTCTGGGTGAGGGTGAAGAGAAACTTGAACCCAGTATGTCACCTCTACAGAAGTTTTAGGTAGTGCTAGGGTACAGTGGTGGCTGCTGTGGATGGGAGAGATTTTGAAAGAAGGCCTATTTTATAACAGGCCTGTCTAGCTAAAAACAGGAAGTTGGAGATTAATATCTCTGCCCAAAGCACATTAATTCTGCTACTGTCCAGAATTAAAATGGAGGGATAAATGTAGGACAGTGTAAGAGATGCTGCTTGCTTATGTGTAGAGAGTATGTACACAACAGGAGGACAGCGTGGCAGGATGGACAGGGAACTGATCTCCCAGTCAAGCAGTTCCCAGTACTATTAGAAGAATTTTTGGAATGGAATAGTAATATAAATTGAAAAAAAAC
This sequence comes from Psittacus erithacus, assembly GCA_009867235.2. NCBI lineage: Eukaryota > Metazoa > Chordata > Aves > Psittaciformes > Psittacidae > Psittacus > Psittacus erithacus. The sequence continues at coordinate 2,425 of WYDI02014684.1, forward strand.
CCAACCAAAACACAACAGTACCAAAAAAACCTGAATCCACGTTAACTTTTTTATTTAAAAAAAATATTTTTCCCTGAAAATGCAGTAGCAATATGGTTTTACTGTCCAAGTATATGGCTCAGCAGTGTATCTTCTCATCTGACTTGCATTTAGAGCAACAGAGACACTTCTGTTTTCTCATTTAGGGAATTGACTACTGTCTCTATTGTAGCTCCATAAAAGAGCTTTTCGAATGTTCCTGTCCTACAAAAGGTGCATTGTCTGTTTTGTTACCATACTTTTATAGAAACAGTGTAATTGAGTGCTTTTCTGTTTCTTTGTTGCTTGGTATTTAGGCTGAAGAGCATGACAGATGGGCAGTGCATTTTGATTCTTTAAAGAACCACCTCAATGCTAATGCAAAACACCCCTTAAATGGAGTGTACAAAAAGCAGCCTGAAAGTCTTCACCTGTCACCTGATCCTAAGGAGCTGACTGCTGTTATTCACCCTTTTTCACCTGCAGCTTCAGACAATCTCATGCCTTTAAAGGCCGGAAATGCAGAAAAATCTGCTAAAGGCAGTGCCTTGGAACACAGTCAGAAAGCCAGGTGAGTGAGCTTCGTCAGGATAATCATCCTCCCAGCTAGAACATTTCTGATTCCTCCTCAGAAATATAAAAAGGAAAATTAATTTAATTCTTTAAATCAGATATTTGGATCTTACTCATCTGGCTTTTGCTTTTTTCAGAAATACCTGATATTTAACTTCTGGAAAACACAAGTATTTCCACTGTTCAGTAGTGAAACTTACTGGAAGTAACTGTACTTTCTTCTTTAGTAAAATGAATTTCATAGCTGTGAAGTAATATAATGGGATAACTTCTATATGAAAATATTACTTGAAAATTAACGGGTTCTAATTAAGAAAGTCTTTACACTTATTTTCTGATGACTAAAAACATTTACATGTTTCTTTGTTCATAGTTTCCTCCGTTCAATGACAGCTCTCCTGGACCCTGCACAGATTGAAGAGAGAGACAGGCGGCGGCAGAAGCAGTTAGAACATCAGGTAAATTTTTGTTTTCAAGTCTAACACTATTTTAATGGGAAGAAAGAATGAAAGATAGTGTTGTCTCATGAATAAAGCATGAGATTTAATACCAAAACCCAGTGAAGTACTCTTGCACTTCAGATTACATATTTACAGTTGTTTCATGGTAATACATTCAGTTAGACTCTGCTGGTTGCTTTTAATATTTGTACAGAGATGATGGCATTTCTGTAACTGAATTCTTGCCTCAAAAAAGGTGCTATGCAGTTTTTAGAGCTCTAGTAGGTTTGTGTGCATTTTTCTTCAGTCTCCACTGTCATCACAACTGACATTTACTAGTGCCCACTCTATGAATCTTTGAATTTTTATCTACAGTCATTCACATTACATCTGTGGCACTCGAGCTGAACAAGTATCTGCATGATAATGTCTCAGTTTAAAGAAGTCTTACTATAAATGTAACAAGCCTGTCATGGTCCAATTGTTACTCTGCTACATCAAAATATTACTTATAATACCTAAGGTAAAAATTAGACCATCATTTCTCTACAAGAAAAATAAAAGCATTTTTTAAAACATAAAAAGGAAGAGGGCATCTAACCTGCCTGATGAGAAATTAAAGGAAACAAAAAGTGCTTGACATAAATGGTCTTGATTTTTTGAATAGCTTTTAATGCCTTAATATTATATCTTTTAATTTTATTTTTTCTTTTTTCCCTGATGCTACTAGAAAGCAATAATGGCTCAGGTAGAAGAAAACCGGAAGAAGAAACAACTGGAGGAAGAGCAGAGAAAATGGGAAGAACAAGAGGATGAACTGCGCTTAGCACGAGAAAAAGAACAAATGCAGAAACAGTTTGAAGAAGATATGCTGAAACAAAAACAAAAGGAGGTGGGGCTTTGCTTTTTCTTTAGTGCAGACAGTCTAATAATACGGGGGTTTGAGGAAAATGCTTCTTGTTCTTCACCTTCCAAACTGTGTCATCGTTTTGAAAATGAACACTGTCAGAAATTTAGACATTTGAAACCAAAATCTGTTTCCTCAGTTAATAACAGTACACAAGTTTAAGGTGAGTCTCTTTTTTTTTTTTTTACTTAGACAAGGGTCTTTTCAGGAAGAGAAATCACAACTAGCAAAAATGAAATTGTCATTTGAAATAAAGCAGAAACATGCATTTCAAAATGCAAATTTTAAATAAATAAGAAGACCCTCAGAGTATGTGATCCAGTTATTGTTGGTAACTCAGTGATTTTAAGATGCTTCAGTACCATGAAGTTTCTCACTGGATGTTCTTTCACTCTGCATTAAGGACACTTCAGAATATATTCTGGAAAAGTAATTTTCTAGAATATGTTCTGGAGCTTTGTCCTTGAACTGTTGCTGAGGTTTACATACTCCTTTCCTATAAAAGTTAAACCAAAAGTTCTCAGTGCAGATTTTGCATTTATATACATTCTTACCTTAGTAGAAGGTTAAAAGCCTTGTCCGATGCTTTATTCATCCTTTTGGCACAGTAGCAGCTATTCTTGTTTGCTTCATATTTAGAACAGTAGCAGATTCCATGTCATAAGACCAGGTGATTCCAACACACCCCCTTCTCTAAAACCTGCAGAAATACAGATCTGTAATTTCTCTTGAGTTTTTATATGGAAACGTAGCATCTGCCTTTAGATTCTGGAACAAACGGGTAAAAAATTGGAAAAGTCATCTTTCTCTGTCATAGCGCAGCTCTGAAAATGCATTATGCTATCAGTTGTTCTTGCCACCTACAAATGCAATAGGAAGTAGGGATGAGACAGCAAAAGGAGATTTTACTTGTCCCAGTCTCCTGCACCTGGAACCTGCTGAGCCTGGAAACTGTCACCCTCATGTTTAGGGATGTTCTGCCTTTCTGTGCAAGTAGGAGGAGGGTGGGTTTTAAATTATTATTAACACTTCTTTTATTTGGCACAATGGAAGTCAGAGGTGGCTGAAATCAGGCAGAATTTGGGAGAAAGGCGATAAATAGCCAAATAAGTTTGAGGATTTAGGTGCTTGCTTTTTAATGCTAGGATTGAACACACTTCATTAGCACAGCAGAGGTTCTGAATATATCTTTATAGTCATAAAAGTTCTGTTACACATTATATCTACTTAACTAGTTTTGGTTTTGTTTGCTTTAAAAAAAGCTTGACCCAAAAAATAAGAAGATTACATCACGAATAAATAATCTTATTAATTTTAGTCTCAAAATAAATGATCACATTTTTACCACTTTTTTTTAAAGGAACTTGTGACTTTTAAGACGAATGAGCTCTATCAGACAATGCAGAAAGCTCAAGAATTAGCACAGAGATTAAAACAAGAGCAGCGCATTCAAGACTTGGCTCAGAAGGGACACGACATTTCAAAACTTCAGAAGAATCTTGGTGTGGGCAAGTACAAGTCTTTTCATATTCAGTTTGCTCATTCCTTTGGTGTTTGTGTGCAAGTCATTTGTGGGTTTGCTGTGTTGGGTTTTTTCCCCATCTGTATTAGGGTCAGAAATTGCACCTTTTCTTCATGGACCAAATTTCATTTCAGTTTACTTATTTCCAAACAAATACCAGTGTTAACTGATATGCAGAACATCACTGTATTTCAATGAGCATCAAATGCCATATTGCCTAAGGAAGAAATACGAAGATACTACCAGGAGTGCATAGGGAATATTTAAATGCTATGTGCTGTCGATTAGATTTCCAGTGAAAAAGGGACAGTATTAGAATCTGAACCATAGTTCTCAGTCTTCCTTTTAGTTCTAAACCACAACAGTCTGGTAACTTAATAGCATGGTTTAAATGGAACATACGTGACTACATTGAACAATTCTACTTCTTTTTAGGTGGTACAGAATTTGAAAATTGTAATACTGGCGTTTCACATCAAAGTCATAATTTTTCTGATGACATTAAGAGTCACATTGATCAGCAGGCTTCTCCTCGGAAAGACACTGCTGTACAGACAGGTACGCAGCCTTTAAATCTAATTACTTCAATGCACCTCAAGAAAGACAGCAGAATAGTGTATTTGTGAAACTGAGCCAAATCGCTGTCATTCAGAATGGAGTAAAACTAGAAGAAATACTTGGACATATAGACGTGTTGGTATATTACAGTATATCAGTGTATTCTTTAAATAAATTATAGGTCTGTAAAGTTGTTACTTACCAGTTACAGAGTCAAATCATGCAGTCTGAAATAGTGGTGAGCGAGTCATGGTCACAAGCCATGTGGGACTAAATTTATTAAGGCATTTAAACATTTAAAACCAGACTCATTAGAAAATGAGAGCTTACATTCAAATGTTTAGAAAAGCTTTCTACAATTCTTGCTAAATACCCTGACAGAATTGCATGTCCATCCAGGCAGAATACTTTACAGTCTTTATCTTGATTGTGTACCACCCTTAAAAACCCAGCTCAAACTTAAGTCAGCATTGATTAATGTTGTAGCTGAGGTGTGAATGAGCACATTCAGTGCTAACTTACAGTCATTTTACGCCTTGTATTTAGAAATGTATCAGTCTACCATGTGTGAACTGGAGGTTTTATTTCTATTTGCTTAAGCAACAGTATTTTGGGGTTTGACAGTGCTGGTAGAAATTTTACTCTGGAGAGTTTACAAATTAAATAATGCTTCTGTGGATGCTCCGTAGTAAAGAAAGCTGGATTATTAATAATTTAAGAATGGAACAAACTACTTCCATTAGAAGACAAGGGTTGGGAAAGTCAGTTATTCCCAATAGCGCTCTGAATATGACCAAACCATCGCCCTGCTGAAAAACTAATCAGAAGCTGTGCTTGCTGTTTACCTTTGGGTACAATGATGGAAATAATAGAATTCTGCATTTTAAAATAATGTAGTTTAAACAGATTTTGCTTTACACTGACTTGATTTTGTTCTCCAATTTACTTTTTTCCCCCCTCCTTATTGAGTTTGCTTCTACTGGTCCCATCTATCTTCCACAGTAAGAATAAAAAAATTATAAAACTGTAACAACCAATTTTTTAATAAAATCAATAATGATAGATTCAGATGCATGCACAAGTCAAACAAATTATTTGACTAGATTAAACCTGGAGTTAAAATCTAATTTATTTATTATTTTTTTTAGATTACTTTAGCACGTCAGCATACACTGTGTCAGCTGAGGAAAGAACTGCGTGTTGTGGATCACCTGATATTTCCATAGAATATAAAGAAACCTCTAACAGTAAAAAATACCAGAAGGAAATGCAGTATATAGATAAAAATAAAAATTCAGGAAAAGAGACTGGTGGCATTTACAGTGATCTGTATGAACAATATGCAAGAAAAGAAAGACAAATTAAACCTTCAGAAAAATACAACAAAAGACCTGACTGGAACGTAAACAAGCCTGGGAAAAGATACATTCCAGCATCAGAAAGATACCCTAAACAGCTACAGAAACAAAGGGAAGAAAACAAAGTAAAACGACAAATGGAGCTGCTTCAGTTGGTGGAAAGAAACAACCCATGGAATCTCTGCCCAAAAAAGGGTTCTCATTCAGACAGGTCTCCTTCATCTCATGGAGAAATAAATACAAAGACTAAGGGACACAGAGGCAGAAAGGTAACTGTGTGGGCTTTAACACTCATGTTCCATATGGTTTTGCCTGGATGGGAATTCAGTTCTGTAACTCAAGCACTGAGAATTTCCTATCACTATCCTTTGTGTGAAGAAGGGTATTACAGTGTTGTTTCCTTCATCACAATCAGAAGAATGTATTCAGATTTTGTGATGTAGCTTTTACTGCTATTTTGGTCTTCCAAAGTGTTGATTCTCCCATTTATTCGTTATATTGATTCGTTATGTAAACAAGGAGCCTGACTGAAAGCAGTGTGCAGACAGAGTTACTTGAGTAAGAGAATTTTTATTTCCACAAAGAATATGCACTACTGAGGATGTAACTCTGTTGTCTTAGATATGCGTCCTTCTTAGTGGAGTAATTTCTTACCCATTTTCAGTAAAAGCACATTGGTATAGCTTGTGTCTGGGGAAAAAACCTCACAATTTTCATTTAAAGCAAATATTCTAGAATGTATTCATACCTTCTCTCTCTCCCTGCCCCTCACTTGCTCACTCTGTGTGTCTGTGCATATGTGCACATAAGCACCTTTCTCACAACTTCCAACAGAAAAAATCTGGCCACTTACTTCTGTTTAACCATTTGTTTACTGTGCCTGCACACACATATTTTAGAAGCTGTGTGTATTTAAAAAAAACAGTGTGAAGATCTAGAACTGTTCACAGATGGCTTTAAAGATCTGTTGATTTGTTAAACTGAGTTGGATGGTTTGAGGTTAATGGTCAGAGTTCTGTGCTTATGTGAGCGAAAGGTAAATGTTCAAGAAATTTGTACCTGAGAAATAAGGCAAGGAAATTTAAGCAGATTTTTACAATTAAGCATTGTCTGATACCTTAAGAAGCATGGGATACATTAATAGATTTCATTTAAATAATTTCAGTTCTAGATACTGATGTATCTAGAACCATGACCTTTTCTATAATAAGCATGATCTCAGGTTGAACCTTTCAGGCTTACAAATGAAAGGTAATTGGAAAATATAGAGAGGGGTTTTGATAGTGCTTAGAGCTGCCATAGACATACGATATTGGAACCAGTTCTCCTGCCATTTGTTTAATTCACTTCATAGACACTACGAGTCTCTTTGATAAATACTTTTCTCCTGAACTCAAACAGTCCTTTGGGAATTTCAGAACAAACTTGTCCTGAAAGCTGAAAGCTTTTAATATACAAGCCATGGACGTTTATATTTTACCATTTACTTTCTTGGTTTTCTCCTAGGAAGAACAATTACATAAGAATCATGTGAATGAAGAAAGGTAACTGCATCACTTACATGTATAACTACACTAACATGAAATACACAGGCTTTTCTGCCTGAGCTTTGTTTAAAAAAACCCAGTAATTTAGATGCACTTAGTTGTCTACTGTGAAAAACACAAGACAGACAAACTGCAGGTATGAAAGCAGAGTAAATGAGCACAAGTCGTCTGAGGATTCTCTATCTCTACCTATTTGAGAAAATTGTTACTTATGTATTGTTTGGGGTTATTTTAACTAAAATTGTTTCATACAGGTCTGAATCACCGCCTGCTCTAGGAGCTAGGAACAGATTACACCAAGTGCAACAAAAACAGACACAGGCTTCTGATTTCTTGGTGTGTAACAGCAGTAATAGAAGAGAGAAAAATACCAAGCCAGATCCCCAGCAGAGGAGCTCCCCTCCTCCCAGTACAGAAGCTGGAAGACCTCCCTCTTCACAGTTTATTCCATATGTTCGAACAAATGAAGTATATTATCTTGATCCAGATGCACCAGTGACTAGACCTTCAACACATGACCCACAGTATCGACAGTTCAATGGTACTGAAATGTATTGTGAACCGATTCATGTAGAAGAGAAGCAGTGTTACAGTGATTTTGATCCGAGTGCTGCAGTTTATACTATTTGGTATTTGTTTTTACTGAATTTTGCAGTAGCCCATGTGTGTCACAGCACTGTGCAGAAAGCCTGTGCAAACAGATGATGCTCTGTATTTAGAATGCAAAACAGAAAAAGTTAAATCAAAAAAGCAACAGTATTTCTTATCCTTTTATTTGCCTTTTTTGTCTGTTTACCTTTAATGAGCTGCAGCTGCATTTCTCAGGTATTGTGTATTGATTTGGGTTTAGCAATCTTTGTGATTGTAATCTGAGAGCAACCAAACCTCATTTTCACAAGCTGTGACAATATACTGGTTCAGTATTAAACAAAAACCAATAGAGTACTGTTAACTGATTTGATCTACATTTACTTTCAGATTGTTGCCAAATGCCAAGGCAGATTCTTAGCTCTGATCATATTAGAGATCCTCTTCTAAATCCTGATGCAGTTAGAGAGAGACAACAAGCAATTCTCAAAGGATTGTCAGAATTACGCCAGGTAAGCAAAATGTTACTAGATAAATGTGTGTATTTATAAAGTCAAAATGAATGTTGCAAACTATTACATAGTTAGAAGCATTAGCCTTTAATTAATTCTTTTATCATACATGATTAAGGTTTGGGCCCTCTCCTCTGCTTTCATTCTCTGTCACTAATTTTGCTTTTCACGCTACACTTCCATATTTGGAGTGTCATCCAAAGGGACTGTGGACTCTTTAGTCTTTAGATGAGCTATGAAACTGAGGAATATCTGAGAAAACTTGAAGCCAAGAGGAATGGCTTTATTTAGTCTCCAGGTTTTGATCATTACGGTTGCTTATAATAAGAGTGTTTCAATTTCAAGGGGAAAAAGAATCTTGTTTTAACAAAACGCTAGAACTCTTGCTGATGAATTTCACTTCTGCATTTCATGGGTGAGCCCAAAAGATGGTAACTGTGAAGTTATATATTTTCCTGATCGGAGTCAGAATGCCAGGAAAAAAAGTCAGGCATCTCATTATTAAAACATGAGTGAATTTGATACTTTACCTGTTGGCAACAAGATGTAGCGGTGACAGATTAAAGCTGTGGGTCTGGACAATCACCGAACAGTTTCCTTTAATGTTTCTAAATATCCAGGGGACTGCAAGACAAAGAAAACACATTCACTTTTAGGTTGCATTTTGTTCTTGTAAAACACTAAACATGTATCAGTATCATCCCTGGTTTTTGAAAGGCTCAGTACTAAAAGTACTTTGTTACTAGCAGCACTAATAATATCAAAATAAAGAGAAGACAATTTGCTTTAGAAAGAAGTTCTGCCACATGCATCGTGCTATGGGAGTAGATAAATTTCTTGTGCAAGCAAAAAGGGTCATGGCTCTTTCCAGGTTATTAAGAGAAGTTGCAATCCAGGAAGACTGAAAGGTTGCCAGTTTCTAATGTCTTCCAAATGGGTTTCACTGGGTCTGGTCGTCTTCAATGCTCATTAATATTTTTGATAAATATCTGCATTTTGTATTCAGGCTTCATTTCTCAGTGGTATTTTGGTTAAGAGTGAAGTCACCTTCAAAGCAGAGTTTGATCCTTGCACTTGCTGAGGTGAACAATAGCTACTGATATTTAAAGAGGTTTAAGGTGGTAATATCCATGTTGGCAAACTTAGGCGGCAGGCACTTAAGGACATTTTTGATGTGTAGTGTATATTCAGGTCTTAATAGTAGCTAAGATTAGTCTTTCAGTGGGCCTTGGCTCTGGGAGAGAGTTAACTGAAAACATGTCAAGTTCTTTTTTAGATGTCCTACCAGCTGCAGAATGCATGTAGGACTTCATCAGCTGCTGAACTTGTGTGCGCACACCTACAGATAGCACCTGTTTTGCATGTTACTTCACTTTGCAAAAAGCAAAGATTACTTTTCTATTTCAGAGGATAATTTAGTCTTGTTTATAACATTTTTATATACATGCATATATTGGATTAATCGTTTCAGAATATGCAAATAATCACCACACGGTCATTCTTTAGTCTTCCTTTTGTCTGGGGGAATTCACAGCATATTTGGCCAGTCTTTAGCCTCTGAAATCCATGCCTAGTTACAGTCAGTACATACCAGAGCATCTCAGTTTTGAAACCACTTGCCAGCAGGTTGTAGCCTACAGTGACTAAGCCAAGTGCCAGTGACTACACCAAGTGCCAGCTATCACCAGGCTGTCCACAGACAGGCAAAGAAAGACCTCGTGACTTGTCCCTACGGAGGCATTTCACATTACTCGTGCCTCAGCCCTTTTTATTACCTTTGCAAACCACATGATGGCCTTTGTTCCACTTTTCAGTGTTACTTTTTTATCCCCTCAGCTCTGGGTTGATTTAGGGCACTTTACTGCATGACTTCATTTTGTAACATGCTGTAACAAGGTAAATGCAAAATCACACCATAACAACAATAATTGATAAAGGGACTGCAGAAGTCACAGTCAGGGTTTAGCACTTATGAGAGCCATTAACAAAGCAGGAACCTCTTGCCTTTTGAAAGTAAATGCGTATCCTCAATTGTCTGACGCTGTTCTAACTCAAATGGCAATGCCAACCTTTAGCTTAGAGTATAATTTATGTTAAGACTAAAAGCTGGTACTAGAACAGGCTAGAATGCTACAGCTGTAAGTGACAATGCACAGAGGCGTAAGAAAGTTAAATTTAGTACAGTGGAAAAGTCACCTCTGGAAACTGGACTGGCTCCTACTTCTGCTACACGTCAAGTCTTTTGCAGAAGATGGGATAATCTCAGGTTCCCTCTCTACTGAATGTGTTACATTGTACTGCTTTTGTCTATTTAAAAAGCATTACGCTTTCACAATTAAACTGTTTTAACAATAACAAAGAGTGACATGTTACTTCTTCGGGCTGCATGAGGAAGACGGAACATTCACATTAATACGCTATTTCAGGGCCTTTTGCAGAAGCAGAAGGAGTTGGAGTCTGCTCTGATGCCCAGCCTGGCTCAGGAAGAGAACTTTATTTCACCATTTTGACAGGTACGTGGGAATGTTCTGGACTCTTAAAATGCCAGTGCACAGCACACTGTCTGCTACTGTAATTATGAACTATCTTTTTAACAAAACATTTAAATTGTGTGAATTTTGATAGATTACAGCATCATGTTGCTTTTCATACTGAAGATGCATTAAACTACTGATGGTGTGTCCATTTAGAATGGTCTTCATGCTCTCTGAAGACACATCCATTTAATATAAGCCATCAGAACAGTATAGAAATGTTAAATGGGTTGGTTTTTTTTAAGAATGTGCTGGATACATTTTGATAAATAAAAACATTAAGCTATATTCTGAATGGCTTGGGTAGACTGGGTTGTTTGTGTGAAACAGCTTGTACTTAACTATTCAGTCACCTTTTAGGCTTAGACAATGTGTGTTAAATCCAGTAATTCAGGATTTAAGCCCACAGAAGTGCTGACTCTAAACGTTTCCCCCTTCTCAATTAAACCAGGATAAGAGCACTTAACACTGCAATGGGCTGGGCCCAAGGCAGTGGAACTCAGTTTTTAAGGAAGTTTTCTCGTAACAGGGTCTGCAGGGATCAATATTCAGTGCTTCCAGTCAGAATTGTTTACTTCGGATGAGTTTGCTTTTAGTCTTCACAGGATAACCTGGGGGAACTTCTCTCTCTTTCAGATATCTGCAGAAGATGCATAGCCTGAGGTTGTGGTAGTGATTCTATGACCTAATGTGGTCAATGCCACAGAACCTCCAGCCTGAGGATCCTCCCTGCAGCCACTGTTGGTAGCCACAGCCTGAAGCTGAAGGCACCTCACAGCAGTGAAGGGACAAGAGGCTCTCAGGCGTCTGCCCCATCATGCAGGTGGTGAGACTCTGTGCTGTACACTGCGGGTGGACAGCAGTTCTTCACAAGAGCCATTAAGGTCTATTGATACAGGGGAGTTTTTTTCTTTGGAAAAGATAATGCATTTGCTATGGTTGGTGGGAAGGTGACAACTGCTACCCCAGCCTAGGACTGGCTTGTTCTTGATTTAAACAAATCAAACAACTGCTAATAGAAGTAAAGATCTTCAAATTTAAGGAAAGATCTATGGGGTTTGGTTTTTTTAAGCTACCCTTTTTTAACCAGTAGTATTTCTCCCAACTAATGAGTTCAGCGTCATGTAATTTCCATCACTGTCAGCTGGTATTAAACCACACGTCCTCTATAAACACACTAAAATAAATTACAAACAGGAAAAAAACAGCCAACCAAACCAACCTCTGTACAACTTGAAGCCAAGAGCAGTGATGGTAGGAGCAAAGGATGAGTACCCGCAAAGCCAGCAGTGTCAGAACAAAGGTCCTCTTAAGACTCCACATCTACTGCCAGCAGCTGCCATTTTCCAGAAGCTGACTCAGAAGATGAGGTATGAAATAAGACAATTGAGAGAGAAACACTGGGAAAAATGTTGTAATTCAGCAGATATGAAATTAAAAAGAATAAGAAATTGATAGAACTCTGTACTTACACCACAATGCCAGTTTAAAGAATAACAAAAACGGAGGAAGGCCCCAGTAATCATTACGCTGAAGGGGGAGAGGATGGAGGTTTCTCAAATGCAGACTGAACAACCAGAGTCATTAAAGCGGGTCTGTCCTCTCGGTACAGGAATTACAAAGGCAAGATAAAGGTTGTGAGATGGCTCTGATGGTGCTGCAGTAAGCATAGAGCAGCCAAAGTAGACATGAGGATAATAACTATTCCTCAAATAAAGTTTGGATGTGTTTCTCACAGACTTTGAAATGAATATAAAAACCACGAACAAGGCAATGTGTTAGCAAGTCCCTTGTGGTGCATTAAGAGTTTAGTTTATTTTGTAATGGAACTGCACCATTGGTTAATCTGATTGAGGTATTTAGCCAAGATCCAGTCTCTAGTCATTAACTACACTGACTTGCAGTCATGTAAAAACATTTGTACAAAATTTGTGTCAAATACATACATAAGTTTTGATAGTTATGAAAAAAATGTGATTTGGATACGCTTACAGTAAAAAAAAAAAAAAGCAAAACCAAAAAACAAACCCCCCTGTTTCACATATTTTAGGCAAACATTCAGTTTTACAATTAAACAGACCCTCAAAAACTGAAGCCTAGGTAACAGGCCAAATACAAATGTAGAAACTTAAAAGTGCCAACAAAGAAGATAATTCAAATACAATAATGTTAGAAAATATATATTTATTTCAATCTTCAGATGCTTCCAACAGGTACAGGCCCTCAGGCTTTAAATAAGACAAGAAAACATTTGTTCCAGAACAAGAACAAGAAACATAAGAACAAGAAACATTTTGTTCCAGAATAAAATAGAAATTGTTAATCCACCATTTTAGAAACAGAAAAGTCTACAGCAACTTACAAAAAGAGACTTGGGTGTTTACTTCTGGTTTGATTATGGCCTGGAAGAATCACAACTTGCATCCCAGCCACCAGGCGATGATGACTTTTCTGTATCCGCACTTTGACTGTATGCAGATAGAAAATAGTTGTCCCCTTCTTGGTTTTGATTTGCAGACGAGATCGGGTATGTTCCCAGAAAAGTCTGATGAGTGAGAACATTAAAGTGGCTGAACTGGTGGGACACGTTTAACTGTCTGCTGTAAACCTGGAAATTACTGAAAGGAGCTTGTTCAGCTGAACTGTGGTTTTCTCCTTCAGTAGAGCATGCTGTAGAAACTGGAGTCATTGGCTGTATCTCTTCCAAGTCAATTTTAGAAGTCCTTTCCAACAGGCCAATTGGTGCTGCAGGAGGTAACTCTGTAACTGTCAGACTGCTCTCTCTGCAGTCTGAACCCTTGGCCTCTGCCTGCACAGTTTCCACATGAGTATCACTGCAGATTTCTATTTGTGCTGTTTCATCCCCTGAATCCAGAGACATGTCCTCCTCATCCTTTTCTACATTTTCTAGATTAGAAGACAGAGAAAGTCCTATTCTATTGGAATACACACTTTTGTTGGAAAAGCTATACACTACTCACAAAGTGTTATGCTTCAGGTCTGCAAGTCCAATATCACTTATGTCTTGGTCTTCTGCCACTCAACACACACACGTAACCCTCTGTGTGACTGTCCAGTTATTCTGATGCTAAAGCTTCTGCGCACTGTGTTCATGCTTAGTGTTGGGAAATCCCAACTCCCAGCTCCAAGGGGGTTACTGTCAAACCAGCATCTAAAGTTACAGCAGGTGAGTATTTAATCAGTCAGTTAAAGGAGTACAATTACTAACAGCTCAGTTTCAATTCCATTCCTCTCCTGAGAACAGAGGTTACACCACTCTGCCTACCTTCTCAAGCACCCGGCTAGGTAGGCTAGCAGCTATGTGTAACATCTACTATGGTGCTCCAGCCCCACTGCTTTTCCCCCCATCATTTAGACTAGAAAAAGAGTAACTGTGAGTTGGGGTTTCCTTGCCAGCGGCAGTGTTCATTACAAGTGTACAGGCACGCTGTCCCCAGGCCCTCCACCCCACACCATCTAACTCTATTAGTAAATAGTCTTAAGTGTGTTCCATATTACCTGATTGGGTTCTGTCAGTATCAGCTGGAGGAAAGCTGCTCTCCTCAGTGACCGAGCTGTGATACCCAACGAGACTTTTAAAATTGTGCATGAAGTCATCAACAGCAGCAACCACTATTCCATTATCAACATAAACTGAAAGTGGTTTGAGGTTCTTTTCTAAATACATAAAAGATTTTGTATTAATATTAGCACCTATTATCAAAAAAAGGGAGAGAAGCAGTTGTTATTTTACCTGTTAAGAAAACAACGTGTCTCTGGTGTATGTTTTGAGCCTGAAGCCTGATAAGACAGTCCAGTTCTGGGGCATTTCGAGTCTGAGAATCACAATTATGGTAGGACAGAATCTCAACCAAGTGTTGCTTTTGATAGGTGTTCAGAAGGCTCAGCAGGCTCAAGGCATTGGCATTCATCCTATGATGGAAAAAGTGTGCTGTTAGATACTTGATTTAAGCTCAGTCTAAATATTAAGTCAAAAGACAGAGTAAGTTCCACTTAACTGGGTGCTGGAGAGCATAGTTAAAGCTGAACCATTTTAACAACTGGTAGTTGAAGAGCACTACTTACCTCCCCAGCTCTTTAAGTTTCTTTTGTATTTTGCAGTGGACCTTCCACTGCCATTTCCCATCTGGGGTATTGAGATCCTCCAGAAATTTTAAGAACTGTTTTAGTTTATCTGTTTTGGAGATAATTGAATAAAAGTTACATTTTGTGGTATACAAACTGAACGTACTGCTTCAGAGTACATGTAAATCTTGCTGTTTCGAAAGTGTAATTATACAACTATGAACACTGGCCCAGGACTCCAGGTTTTCTTCCTAGCAGATCAACCAAGAACAGTACCCCCAAACTAAGGTGCTTTTTTTGCAAGTCAGATGCCTAACAGTGGTATCTGCTATGTAAAAGCTGAATTCAGTAATGCAGTCTGACTTACTAAAACAGCTATTTAAAAACCTGGTAACTCTGTTAAACTATTTAATTTGAAATAAAGAGAAAGTGGGGAAAAAATGTAGGTTTTCAGTATTCTTTTCCTAGCAGATCCGTGGAGTGAGTGGTAGGGAATAACAGGTTCCAGATACGTAACTATACCATATGTAACTACAAAAACTGACACAAATTTAGATGAGATCCTCAAGCCCCCATGTTTCCCAGAAACATACTCTCCAAAACATCCACCAAGGTAAGGAAGAGACTGAATTAACTGAAGTTCTCCAAAATCTCACAAAAATGAGAAGACTTGGAAATTAGAAAATCTGATTCTTCCCTGTGGTGAATGTGGCATCTCTCGCGTATACTGAATTGTTGGGCTTTTCTAGTCTGCGTTTTTTAACTTCAGGAAGCATCCCACTTACCTGTAGTGATGGACTCCGGATTAAGGACAGATTCATCTGACACAACAAAACCACCAGACACAAACAACTCATTGTAAGTGTGATTTTTCACATCATCCAGACTATCAACACCCGCAAAGCTGACACAGGAAAGCCTCTTCAAAGTTACTAGGCCAGGTATCTGTTTAAAATGTTATAAAGCAGAGATGTACACCAAGCTCATACAGAACCAGGAACTACAGAATTTAATACTGAGTAGTAGCAAATATCAAACTGCAAAACACATTTTCAAAGAGTAAGAGAGTTCTCTTGCCTTGGGAGGTGCTCTCAAAAACACTGCATGAATGAGACAGTGGCAGCTCTGATGCTTCTGGGCACTTACAGTAATGGTTTGTCCTGTCCAGCCCAGGCTCCTAAACCATAGCTGCTGGGAATGCCTACAGTAACCCCACTTGCCATTACAGCATCACAGAACTACTCAGGCCTCTCTGCAACTTTACGACTACCAAGAATAAACACGCGTTAGCACATACGCGAAGGTGGAAGGAGTCAGGGCTCTGTGATGGAGCAAAAGTAGTTATCACAACCATTTTTGTTTCTTCAACAGCAGCTAAACACAAGGCATTGTTTAAATCCTGTGAGCTTGGCTCACTGTTTTAACAACTGCTTTCTACAGTAGACATTTGTTTTGTAAAGTACCTTATGAATGAGGTTGGCGATGTCTTCATTTTGGATAATAATCAACAGTTTATCCAAATCAGCTCTTCTTTTAAGGAACTGTTCTGGATGGCACTCAGTGTTACCTAGCTTTGTGAGATATTCCTAGCAGAGCAGAAAGAGAAGGTTAAGAAAAAGTGAATAGGTAGTTCAGCCAAAACCATCCCCACATGATGACCACATCATCTAAGTTTTACACTCAGGTCAGTCTTGGAGAAACTGCTTTTCTTGTCCTTCCCATAAATTAGCCAGAAAGACTGCAGCACACACAAATCAGCTGTTTCAGCACTCATTCTCTGCACATAAATGACCCAACTGTCGGTCTATTGAAACTGCTCAAGTTTTCAACTAAAGCCAGAAGTTTTTATTAGTTCACTTTCAACTTAAGTCTTACACATTTAAATACAGAAGAACGGTAACCTCCAACAGTTACCTGCACTATTAACTGGACAAAAAAGGGAAAAAACCCCAAAGCATCAACTTCTCATATATTCTTTCTAAAATGGTACCATCACATTTTTGCCCTTATCTTCCCACCCCCCTCCCCTCCCCGACTTCAGGCCACCCCTGGCAGTATCTTCAGAAAGAGCCAAACTACAGCCTATTCTGTCTTCCGACTCTAAGCAACAGACTTACATGAAAACTTAATATAAGCAAGACTACCTCAGAAGCTCAAAGAAGAAATGGGACAGGACAGCCTACTTTCACAATTCAACCTCTTCTAAAACAGGATTTCAGACTACCATATGTTTGCAAGTCCAGCTTTATACACTGTGATTTAAAACACACTCTAGACTATTTTAACATGAGAAGTTGAACTGGAACATACTTACCTTGATTTCTTTGCAGAGAACACTTTCCTCCTCTTCATGAATATAAAATTTCACAGTGTTTTTCTGTACATCTTTAATAATTTTAACCAAACTGTTGAATACTTCAGGTTTTAACTGGCTTATGAAATCAGAAAAGGCTGGTTGGGTTGAAATGTTGAAGTTGTCTGGGGATTTCTGTGTCTTTCCGGGCACCTCTGTCAGATCACCGCTGGAAGAGGTCTGCTCACATGTCACCATGTCCTCTGTTCTAGCATTCACATGATCTACTTCCTTCTCCGCTATAGGCAAGCTTGATGCACGCTGCTCGCTAGAATCCCCATCTTCCACCACGTTATTACACAACAGCTCTGGGAATGCTGCCGTGTCAGAGTCCCTGCAAACAGGCAACGTGTTGGGCGGAGGGTTCAGCGCAGCGTTCCTGACCGCTTCTGCTGGTTCAGGACTAGAACCAACTGGAGGGGTCTGCCTAATGCATGAAGACGACAAAATAACACTATGCAGCTTTTCATTCAGTGTCTCTATATATTCTTGGACAGAAACCTCCGATGCCTGTAAACAGATGTATTCAGAAAGTCTCATTATCCTCTCCTGGGCGGAGAAGACTGGTGTGGATATACCACTAACATAGGAGATATTCTTTTGCTGCAAAATTTCTTGAATCTTTCTTGCAAAGAGATTATATTCTTCTAATAGTGTAGTCTCTATGACTGCACTAATGGAATGCTTAGTTGCAAAAGGGTGGTCTGCTAGCCCACACTGATCTTCCAGTTTCTCCACTTGTCTTGCATAAAGCTCATCTTCCGTTGTCCCCTTTTGTGTGTCTGAAAATGGAGAGTATGGAAACTGATAATCAGAACTTCTCTGTCTATTTATTACCCGGGGGTCATTAGGAAAGGCATCCTTTGGCGGTAAATACACCAGTGGTTCTTCTGGTGATTTCAGACCTATATAGGAAGAGTTAATCATCACCATCTCATGTTTGAAAGTCACACACAACTGATAACACTAAAACCTCCAAAACACAGTTTTAAAACTGCATAACTGTTGTGCCTCCCCCGCCAATCAACTTAAATCCAAAGACTCAGGTCTTCTGTTTGCTGAGGTACACAATCACAGCACATTTAATAGCTCCTAAGATGGTGAGACAATAAAGTCAAATTTTGCTCAAAAAGCAGAACATGAGCAATTATCCCAGAGATAACATCTGATTATGACAGACACTGCCTTCATTACAAACAATCAAAGTAGAAATCAAGCACAGTGACAAATTATTCAAACCTTTTCATTTGGTACTACCTTATAATCCTCAGACTTTCCAAGGGCTTACTGCAGCCACACACTGCCCTGTGGAGTCAGGCTGCAAAGCGTGGGCTACATGTCTGATCTCGCCACTGAGAGCAGAAGGGCTTGGCTAAAAAAGGCAGGACTCCAATCCCACGGTAGTTACTGCTACACTGAATAATACATTGCATGGAGTGTTGAACACCCCGCGTCATCCAAACCTCAAAACCCACATCTCACATCATGTCTGCAGAACTCAGATTTATCATCCACATTCAAAACTATGGTTTTGTTTGGTTTTAAACCAAATTTAACACTTTGCTGCAAGTAACGACACATATATACGCAGGTATTTCAGATACATATAGGTATTTTCGTACATATCTGTTCCATAAACACTTCAAAGGAGGTTTCCTTTGTTAATTTTGTTTGAGGGTTTTGGGGGGTTTCTACACGTTGCACTAATATTCAGTAAATACAGTTGTAAGCAGAAAACCACATTTCTGGAACAGAAGCAATAACCAACATAGTTTCTAGAAGTGTTTTTTTGGAAGGCAGCTGGCTTTGTGCCAGTTAAAAAAGTTCTATTCAGTTTCCTATTTGATCACATCCACGCAGATCTAAAAGGAAAATGCCTGCTACCAACAGGATCCCTTTCTCAAGGTGACAGTATAGCCTCAAAATTACTTTATGCCACCAGAGTTATATAGAAACCAGAGATATGCTTCCATTTTGCTTTCCTTGTCGATGAAACCATACGTTCTTTCTCCATCCTTCATAGCACATCCTTTGAGTCAAACCAAATTTATCGTTTCCTTTAAAAGCACTATCACAGATACAAATCAGGTTATTCCAATTGGTTCCATCTGATTTTATTTGAACCTTTTTCTGTTGCCCTGTACCTTCAGCTTTGCTCTACACTTTCTGCATACACAAGTATATTAATTTTAAAAGACTGAAGAACTTAGTACCAAATTACAATGTTAACAGAGTAAACTTAGTTTAAGCCCATTTCAGATATAAGGTACCTAAGAAATGTTTTGTATCTCATTCTTCTTAAGCTGCTCAATGCTTACAAGCTACATCGCTACTGTAATCAAGAAATGCTGTACTTACTATAGAAGCAAGTGTTAGTAAGAAGATGAAAAGCTACACTATGGCTTTAAATTTGGGGTTCTGTTTGCAACTTTTTACATTTTAATACAGCTAATCAGCCGAATACCAATTTTTAACCATGAAACGTTCTGTGGCTCTTCTCTCTGCACCCCCAAATAGAGCTTTCAGATCCTGAGGTTACTGAGAATAATTAATACCCCATCCACTCCTCCTGATGTGATGGCAAGATCCTGTAACAATTTTATTAGGAAAAACCTTTTCAGGATATATATGATTCAGAACCGATTAGCTTTACTCTTCACAGGTTATTATTATTGAAAGTTTTACAGAAAGAAACAAACTTTGTTTCAAAACCCAAAAACCTTTAGTTTTACTACAGGGTTTTATTAAAAGCATTCAGCAGAATTTAAACAGAGATATACTGCTGAATATGGAATCCTAAACATTCCCTGAGATGTAAATAAAAATGGATTAAAAAGGATGATTTAAACAAAAGTTACCTGTTTTAAACCTAATTCTCTGAAGGTGGCATCCTTCATGGACCTAAACCTTTGGGTCACAAGCCTTCCCAGAAACAAATGCATGAGCAGGGAGCAAATCCCAAATAAACAGACACTTCAGCAACTATTTAAATATGATTTCAAACATACTTTTTTTTCCTCGTAAGATTTGTAGTCTCCCAGGTGCCTGT
Source organism: Psittacus erithacus (assembly GCA_009867235.2). Taxonomy (NCBI): domain Eukaryota; kingdom Metazoa; phylum Chordata; class Aves; order Psittaciformes; family Psittacidae; genus Psittacus; species Psittacus erithacus. The sequence goes on from WYDI02014684.1 coordinate 22,470, forward strand.
GCAATTTGTCAGGCAAACCCTTGCATGAAGTCCCACATCCAGCATCTATGATGCATTAGTTTTTAGATGTTTAACCATCCAGTTAACTAGTTAGCAACCATATCCTCATGTGTATGCTCCTCCAGGAGTAAAAGAAACAACATTCCATCCAAACAACTTCACAGTCTCCATACTCTGTAACTTTGCAAAATATCAGAATAGATTTTTCATGTTTGGCCCTGAAAAGTGCAGAAAGTATCATCTACAACCACACCATCATGTCATTAAAAGGCCTAAGAACACTGTGAGGGGAAACCTGCTTTCCTAGCCCTCCTCAGCCAAACAAGAGAGCTGCTGAGCTACACAACTGGATGGAAATCAGACATGTCCAAGAGACAGATTCCAGCATTCCTGGAATATGATCAGAAATCAGTCAGTTTGTACTTGGGAGAATGCAGTTAAATTCTACTTAGACTTAGTCATAAGATGACTTGATTTGTAGCCCCGAATTTAGAGCTCTTGATGACTATTCCTACAGCCCAATTTTCACATGCTTCAAATTCATTCTTTTATGCTCTCCCAAGACGTGACACTGTTGACTCATCAAGAAGTAGAACAAGATGCTTCTTCCACACGATTACTTAAGATTTAAATATTTAGATAGGACAAAGACTTGGAAGCACTTCCAGCAGAAGAGCCTGATGCAGTAATGAGGAGACTACTTTCTGTGAGAACACATTTTTCATTACTTTTCTGGATTAGAAGCTGCAGTTATCTGCCTGTCCAATCTGTCAGCAGAACCTAGCAAGTTCAAACACTGAATTCAAAACAGTTATGTACTTCACCAGACAAATACTCAAATATTCAAATTTCTACATTATGTCAGTATGCACCGAATCAATACTCTCCACCACTATCTGTTTTCATCCAGTGGATTTCTGCATTAACTAAATATCAAAAATAACTGCATAGTACATACACTGTGCACCAACATGTAATCCAAGAATGGGATCTATGAAAAGTACAAACCTTTAGAGCAAGTCTTCTCTCACTATTTGTAGCAACAGAAGAGTTAAACTCATCTTACCTGTAATTGGAATAAGTTTCCAGTGCATTCCAACTTCTCCTACATTATGTGAATTGGAACGTTGCCTGTGATGAACATGCTCTACAGGTGTAATGGGACAGGGACTGCAGTCTTCGTAAGTACTTACACTTCCAGTGCTTGCTTCCTAGAAAACAACAGAAATGCTCAGCTCAAAGCTGTTTTTCCTTTAGTTGTTACTAAGCTTTTACATTCTGAACAGCTGACAGCAAGATGACACCTGAGTTCACCAGATACTGGCAATCTGGCCATCAATCAAGTCAGGTCAAACTTGGAAATGTTTACATGTGGTACTTATATATTTCATTCACCTGTTTGGCAATTTCTGAGACAGATGTCTTTGCTGATGGTCTATCATTAAGTAAATAAGGCACTCCTGAGCACCTGCCTTAGCGCAGAGAAGCTGGGTGGGGCAGGGAAGAGAGGAGGCAAATAGGGAAAAAAAATTAGGAAAACTGTCTGTTCCTTTGCCTTTTTCAGGCTCTGGTCTCAAAAGCTGACTAAAGCCATGAGATGTTGGCATTATTGAGGAATTGCCTGCAACTAGTATTAAGCACTTGAACAACCCTGTTTCATTTCACATTCCAGATGGTTAGAAGCAAAACAACACAGAGAGTACACGGTAAGACAAACCCTTTCATGATTTAGAAACTGGGCTTTGTTTCTAAGTATAATAGAGATCATAGAACAACCACTCTACAGAGTATGGTGATAGAGCAAGCAGCTGGGGCATTCTGAATCCTAAGGACAAGAGCCTTCTTCAAAGGGTGTTCTGCCAGTTGAATGCTGTCATGCAAAGCATGACATGTACATGGAACACATATACATCAAGAGGGCAGAGAGAGAGCAAGGCATGCATTTAAATGCTCAGAACCTTTGAACTGTACTCCCACCAAAACAAAATAAAGCCAATTCCCCAACCACATTTAACATCCACAGAGCATTTCAAGCCTTCCATGACGCACATTTCTTAACGCTTTCTCACTCAGACACTGCTGATAAGGATATATAAGGTGTCATATCCAAACCAACATCTCTGAGGTTTTCTTAATTTTATCACAGAAGGAGTAGACATAAGGAACCAGGAACACATCTATTGTTTAGATTATTTCCATATATGCTCCTACCAAACAAAACAGCTTCTTCATGAAAATAGTACATTCATTATCTCCATCTACCTACATGGCAGCTGCACTTACTTTTACATGTAGTGTCTGTTCAAGGCCTACTTCATTAGCTGAAAGCTGTAGATCCACATCAACAGGGTAGGGTAAGCATGCCACATCAGTTTCCAGTATCCCTGGGCTCTGTGGATCCTTAAAGTGAAGATTTTCAGCCTGAGCAGTATTATGAAGCTCATGATCATCTCTGTCCTGTGCTGGAATGGATTCGTATTCATATTTTTGTCTCATATCCTCTTCATCACTGCTTAGCCCTAAAGTTTGATTTACAGACCGTGCCAACGATGAATCCAAGTGTCCTGCACTAGCTAGTGTTTCTAAAAGCAGTTTAATGAGGCCGTGTGGGTCAGCAACAGCAGGGTCAGGTACATCTTGCTGCCTCAAGTCAGGATCATGCCCAGCAAGACCCGTATTAATTGAGAAAACAGCATGTGGTGAGTCCAAAGTTGTTCTGCCCCCTTAGAACAGGGAGAAGAGGGGAAGAGTAATCCATTATTAACTTTTCAAAGAAAAGCAAAACCAGATTTCCACCCCGAAACATCAGCCACATACCCACAGCCTTAATCCTCAGCATCAGTTCATATACTACACAGACATCTGTTTTCTTAACAAAAAATTTTAAACATGTAGATGTTGATAAAAAAGTTTCTAAAGCTGACAGCCTCTCCTAGGTAAATAATTAGGGGGGGTTTAGGTCACCCAATAGCACACTATTTTATGTCTTAATAAAGGTCACATACCACGATCTATGTATTTTATGGATACCCTGTAAAAGTCTCCATCACTTCTTAAGAGAAAAAGATTAGTTTGTGTTAAATATTTACTTTTCTCCATGCTATCGCTGTTCCAAAAGCTGATGAGTATCTTAACATGTAACCTCATAAGTTATCTTAGACTATGCACAATTCTAAAACATCATCACACCTATTTATATAAAACACAACTTTAGAACAGGGTTGTTATTCTTATCCTCAATCCCTCGGATGAGTAAATACCACAGGTATTTATTCTTCTTGGGAAGAGACAGGCCAAGGAACTACTTCAAGTATCTGACGAACCCCGAACTTGTTTACCACATGTGGAAATATGGAATAGTTTAAGAGCTGTCTGACTAATAAAAACTTAATCATGTTCAGATACTTAAGATCAGATTATTTTAGGCGAGATTTTTTTGCAAGACAAATAGATTACTTATAGGGTTCTATAAATACGGAATTCAAACCATAGATAGATGTTGCAGGTTTGGAGCCCCTAAAGCAGTTAAGTAAAAACTCAGTTTTAAACAGATACTGTTCTGATTACAGCCAGGTAGAAATGCATTCACATATTTTACATTAATCATCAATGTAAAAAGCTCTGAAGTTTTGCAGACTTCCAAGCAGGAGGAATCCCAAGATCTACCATGTAGCCTACCCTGTCTCTTCCATCCACACATGCCTGTATCTTTTGTCCCTCTCAAAAAGGAAACTTATTCCTAAGATCAGCCACTTCATCTTCCAAATGAATGATTCACACATATGAGAATACCCAGTGCAAATTCCCCCATTTTGAGCCACTCTTCTCCCCCAGGATTCCTCCTTCTGAAGGAGGCGTGGATCATTACCTTGGGAAAAGGGTCAAGGAAACAAATCAAATATCTGGGCTTTTTTTTTTGATAAGTATCAGATGGTATCTGTGATAATGATTGGAGACTCAGATGGAGATGATTTCCTATAGACAGTAACTCAATCTTAATCCTATAAGGTTGTTTCTTCAGTCCCACTACACACATTACTGGCTATTTCAAAATTTAACTGCGCTCATGCTGAGAAGTTTAATTCTCCTCCCTTCAATCTAAATTTAACAGGTATTATATAGGGTATTGGAGCCATAAAGAATTACAGCTGTGCCTGAAGTCAAATTCTGCAAAAGCCATCATGATAGCAAGTCTGCTTAGTGCTCTATAGGAGAAAGCTTTTGCACAGTTCCACAGCTAAGCAAGCAAGCTCTGGAAGCCTGCCCTCTTTCCAAAGAGGCAGAATAAAAGCAGCTTCCATGACAACTGCTATTAACTTGTCTCCTACAAAGAGGCAACCTACATAAAAATCAACCTGATCTCTATTGATAGATCTCAGGTCAATGTCTAAATGAACCACCATGCGTTAAGATATCCACAGTATGTAAAATACATTCAACCTATACAGATCATTAAGTATGCTTTAAATTACAATGTCTGAAGAGGAACTCCAAACGCTGACTTACCTTCGTACTGACAAGTATTCTCTGCCGATTCACCCATTTTTAAGTATTTCCTCAAACTTCCAGACTGTTTTTCCAGCTTTCTTTTCAGACTGCTTCTATTTCTAGGGTCTTCAGAATCAGAATCTCCACTTGCGGTTTTTTTCCTACTCTGGATTAAGTCAATAAGTTCTTTGAGTCTATCAAGATCATAATCTCCAGAATGAGACAGTTTTCTCCTGGCTTCATATTTCGCATGGATTCTTTTTCTGATTCTTGCATTGGCAAAATCAGAGTCTTCTTCTGCGACTTCATAATCTGAGATGGGACTGAACTGCTGATATTTCTGATTTCCCCCCATCAGTTCCACAGCTCTAGAAACAGGCAGCTGATATGCCTCACAACCAAAAATATAGTTTTGCAAGGAACTGTCAATATGAGATTTATTTTTTGGAGCAGAATAAAGGAATTTTTTTTCATCCAACCGTGATTCATACCGATATAATATAAATTCTCTATATTTTCCAGAGCCACTACAGCCTCTTTTCAAATACTCATGTATATACTTTTCCACGACAACATTGAAATCTGCAGTAGTGTCTTTACGAGACTGGATTAAAGCAAAATGTAGAGATTGAATAAACTTTGTGAATTCTGGAATGATTTCCTGATTCTCGTGCATGGTAGCTGAATTTTTCTGTGTTCCAGATAGAACACTTTTTTGTGCTGTCATAGGAGAAAAGGGAATTTACAATTAAAAATCAGATTATAAAGTTATAAATAAATTATGACTAGTTAGCAATATTCTGTATTATACATATTTGGTGATAAGACAGTTTGGAATGACTGTGGAGAAATAGCCCAAAAGCCAGGAGAATGATTTTTCTGGAGGGAAGGTAACCACCTCTAAAGCCTATTTAAAAGTCAACCTACAGATAAGTCATGATAAACTGCTCATTTTCATAATTCTGTGGCAACCTATATCCTGGATACACATATCATTGTGAATACAAACCACTCCAGTAACCCTTCTAGAAGGCCACTTCAAAGGCTTACTAAGGTTTACTATGAAGCAACCTAACAGCCTCCTGCCAGAAACAAGGAAAGTACTACACCTTCTTATGCAGTCCTGATGCATTCATACTGCTTCTCACCTCACTGGATCCCTACAAAATGATTCAGCTTAGTAACCCAGCAGAAACGTACACAGCTTTTTCCATTCCTTTCCAAAGCAATACAATTCACTAAACCAAACAGATGCAATTGGAGCAATCTGACCCTTCTTCCAATCACGGACAAACTTTTCTTCATTCAGCCACTGGAGCACCCTGAAGACTCAAACCAGTGACTGACCTTGTGTAAAATGTCATCTTGTGTCATATTCCTCTTACCCAATCTAAAATAGGTTGAATTTTCCCAATTGTTAATTACGTAAGAAAAATGTAAGGGGTTATTAAAATCAGAAATAGAGACATAAGAACCTAAGAAACTGCCAGGACGTATGACACGAACTTATTTGTAAAAGTGAAATACCTGGAAAGAGCTATGTCTTGATAATATCGCTTCTAACTTACAGCAGTCCAGAAAGGACTGCACTCTGCTGCTAGTAGCAGTTATTGCAAATTTCAACTGTAAAAGATTAAAGTTTGATCCCAAAGCCAAGTTCCTGTAGTTATCTGGTATTACTTCATTGTACTATTATGTTCTTTTGCTCAGGTTTTGGTGCATAGCCAATTGCGAAAAAAAAAACCAACCAAACAAACCCAAACCAAAAAACCGAACAGGTACACTGAATGAGGACTGTTAGATGTTTGTCAGTTAAAGAAAGCCCTCAAACCTCTTAAGTGCAATGCTACTTATGCTCAGTTCTACTAGAATATACAGTCAAGAAACTGGAACAAAGTTTTGCTTTCTCAAACATGAACAAAATGAACCTAAAATATGTTATTTAATATCTGCTTTCATGAATAAACACTTTTTGAACACCATCACCATGACCATAACCAATGCAAACTGTTATTCCTAGTTTACATTGGCAGGGTATAACACTACAGGGTCTTCAACAGAATCTAAACTACAGTTAATAAGCATGTACACACCACTCTTAGCAGTGAACAAACTTACCTGCGTTCACTATACCTCTGGGTTCTGGGAACAGAAACAATGCCTGTAGCATGCGGGGCCGTCCAGTTTGATGGTCTAGAAGGCAAGAAAATAAGACCAGTTGAGAGGACCACCACTGTGCTTCAAAATCTGGTACTCAAAAAACCACTAAAAGAAAAAAACAAAACCAACTCAAAACCAAAAAAATCCCAAATATGCATACCATAAGGGGATATCATTTGCCAAGGAGAAAGAAGAAAAAGAAATCCTCTGTCCAGAAGTGGCTTCACAAGAACCTGTTTTCAACCAAAAAGAGGATATGATATCAAGCACAGATATCTGTTCACTACTAATACTCTTACTGCTTACTCCTGGTAAGCTGAATTTCATCATGGGCAGAGAAGTGCCAAAGAATATGCCAGCTAAGGAATTCCAGTAAGATCATGGATCTTGTAATATACCTTAATTAAGGGTTAGTAAAATTATTTTTCAAAACAGGAATAGTAAAATCTGTTGCACTCACAAGTTTCTCTTTCTCTAGTTTTTGAAGTAAACTCTCAAAGTGACTACCAGAACGGGACTTCTCCACAACTTCATACAGGCTACAGTACATGCCATTCTTCAACACTGACAAGATACAAAGGTAGAGAGAGAAGGTAAGAAAAAACCCCAAACAATACTGTAATTCAGAAAACTCTTTAAAATTCCAAATTTTAAAAAACTAAGCTGGAATTACCTTCTCTTGCTCCTATGTAAGTTTCTTTATACAACAGCGCTGGTGAGATTTTTTTCTTTAGTTGATCAATACTCACAACTTTTTCAACCTCCAATTTCTCTGGACTGGACAGCAAGGGTGGGTGGAAGGAGAAAAATAAAGATAAAGACCTCTTTACACACACCCCCCCCCAGTCCTACCCTCATTGATAAAGAACTATTCAATATATTCTCTTAAAAATCAGTTCCTTGGATTATCTCATGAGCCAACGGTGTTTACTTCTGCAAAGGGGGGGGTGTGTCACTTCAAACGAAAAACCAACCAACCAACAAAACACCAAACAAAAAAGAGGTGCTGACAGTATTGTGTGCATGCACTAAAAGCAGCTCTGGACACACATGACTCAAAAGTCTAGACTGGCATACTTAAAGCGTTTAGTGAGTGTATATTTCAGATTTTCACCTGAATACATCCAAAATTCACCAGTCTCTACTAGAAAAAGTTTTAACACACCAATATTCTAAACTTACTGCTTAAATGGTAATACTCACAGCTTGCATGGAAGAAAAGGACGTGCTGCTGATTTCAAGGAAATGTGGCACAAAAGTTTCCCTTTATTCCAAAGCTGTCCTCTCCATAATGTATAGTTATATTTACCTAAATTAAGATAGAGAAAGGAATAAGTGAAACGCTTGCAGATTATCTTAAATTTTACTGAATCTTTCTGTATTTTGTGTTTGTTTGTGAAGCAGCTATAGGAACATCGTAAGATGTTAGCCTTTTTGTTAGCATGGGCTGCGGTGCTACTTGAAATCTGATGCTGTGTTGCTTGAAGTCCCCATTCTCTGTAACAAGTTAGCCTTAGTCCTTACTCTCCAGACCATAACCAGAGTGCCTAGGGTCTATTGTATATAGGATGAGTTATTTGACAACCTGGCAAGGTAGATATCTAGCCAGCCAGCTGGGTAACAATGTAAGATTAGGGTGTCCTTTAGTTGAACTATCCTCATCATATTCTTATTATACTACTAAATACTAACACCAGACCAGATGACAATGTTAAATAATAAGCTAAAAGGTAACAGAAAGAGTATTTACAACCCTATCTTGTTTTAACCTGCTCTGAGCAGATTAAAGGAGGTTAGTATGTCACCTGCACCTGTCTATATAAGCATACCCTCGATGCCAACATCTGTGGAATGGTATCCTCTGTCCTTACCTTAACTGTCAACCATTTTCAGACATTAATATTTTACTGGAATGAGGTTCAAAAGAAAAGCAGGACAGAGGATCATACTAATTTAAATGCCACTGAGCAGAAGATCAAGAAGCAGAATTCAGGTTCTTACTGCACTATAGAAAAAGAGGGGAAAAGAAAGACTTAATTTTGTTCAGTTTTGGTTTGTTCTGGTAAACGAAGATACACAGTAAGGTATATGATCACCCAGTATCATTAAAACTCAGGTATACAGTCAGCATAACTAAGCTGGTTAAAGACAAATAAAACTACATGGGGCAGAAGCCTATAACCTTCCACAATCACCATCATAAGAGCAGTAAATTTCAATTTACTCTTACCTGTAATTCTGTCTGCATTGAAGCTGTTTGATCTATCAAAAAGAAAAAAAGACAGGACGACCAGAGTGAAACAGAGGCTCTGACTACTGAATTTTACATTAAGGATACTTTATCAGTATCACAACAAAGCAACACTGATAATTCGCTCTCTAACCTCAAGCTATTAGGCATTTTGATCACTATTTTTTAGCACTACATGGTACAGCCTCCACATCTGGATGCCTTCCTATCAGCCTAGGTTTCATATTGTATCTGTAACCAATTGCTCACTTCAGTATTACCTCCACAAGCAGGAAGACACCACCAGTGAAGAGCTCAGTGACAAAGTATACAGACAATACTTTCAGAATACTGTCATGGTTTAAGCCCAGCTGGTAACTCAGAACCATGCAGCTGCTTGCTCACACCCCCACCTTCTTCCTCCCCCCTGCTCCCAGAGGGATGGGGAGGAGAATCGAAAGAATGTAACTCCCACGGGTTGAGATAAGGACAGTCCAGTAACTGAGGTATAAC
>WYDI02014685.1:0-16068 GCA_009867235.2 Psittacus erithacus
AGGACAGGTTGTGGGGGGAAAACAAGCAGGCTACATGCTTTGTCTAATTTACGACTAAGCTTAAACCACAACAGAAGCATGACGTTGTGTTCCTGCTTATGAGAGGTAAGTTGAAGAATTCACCAGCTGCACCCTAAATCCTTTGATACCCTGTGAACAGAACAGCGTTCTGAACTGTCAGGCTGATGTAATTCATATGGAGAACATTAGTTGCTCCTAGATGAGGTTTATAAAATATAAGCAGGTTCAGAATCTCAATCATGTTAACCTTTCCAACGAGAGGAAATTTATCCATCAGTCGGTGTCTGTTAGAGCTTATTACATGAGCTCATGTTTTGAAAGTCTTGTCCAAAAATGCAATACTCTCTCCGGAACTAAGAATATTTTTTTAAGTCCTAGGAGAAATGTCTTGTTACACTGTGTCCTCAACAAGTTAAATGGCATGTTCTGCAGTGAGAAATGAGTGACAGTTTGCAATTGGCAATGAACACCAACGCCTAGCAGTGTGAGAGATCAGAAAATAATAAAAATGTCAGCATCAAAACTTAACTGCAATGAGCATCATCTGAAAAAGAGCCACAATATACATGTAGGATTAATCCACAAAATGTTGTGAAAATAGAAACCTGATGAATTTTACTTATGAAGCAGCTTTTACCAGGTAGCCTAAATGTTGTCACGGTGGACAGAAGTTATTGATGACAATGAGGAACTGCTTTCTAAATTCTTGAGTCTCAAATGCTTGAGGCAACAGATTGCTAAGAGACGTGGTAGTCTTTTTGTGTGGAAAATAGCCAGATACATCTGCTGTCTATCCATCCCTACCCTTTTTTATATAGATTGATTCTGGTACTGTTAGTTTTAATGTTATTCTCTTTTCAGCTTGCCAGTGCCTGCTAATACATGCCTAGCACTGAGTCCCTTCAGACCAGAAAATAAAAAACGGGTTCACTTTCATCCCAAAGCATTGATGAGAAGTGGTTGTGTTTCAGCTGCTGGAAATACTAACAAATGGCTTACACTCAGCTGAATATAGGCTGTGGTATAGACTGCCTACAGCTGCTTCGCTGGTCTCAGAGGCAGGCTTCTTTACCCTCCAGTGTTTCACACTTCTCTCTGTTTTTCTTTATCTTTTTCTTTCCCTGCTGACTGCCACCCACTTGATTGGTCTCACAGATTCTTTCTTCAGCCAAAGAAGACTGGGCATTGTTCACTTGAGATGTCTTTTTAGAGTATTGTGGTGAGAATCATTAGAAGCCATTCACAGAATTAGAGAATGGTTGAGGTTAGAAGGGACCTCTGGAGGTCATCTGGTGCCAGCACCCTGCTCAAGAAGGGCCGACTAGAGACAGTTGCCCAGGACCATGACATGACCAGAGAGCTCCAAGGATGGAGACTCCCCAACCTCCCTGAGCAGCCTATTCCAGTTCTCAGTCACCCTCAGAGCAAAAGAAAGGGTAGCTCTTCTCTTCCATAGGGGAAGAGGAATAGATCCGTAAGAGAATGGTCATAGACCCACAAGCCCGCCACACAGGTCTCTTAATGGCAGTCATGTCATTTTAACGTTGACAACCTGTTATGTTCACTTAATGCTCACATAGTGATTTAGCTCAGCCAAATATTGGTTTCCATTTGACTACAGCTGTGTTTGTAGCAATTGAATACATTTTGTTTTATCTTAATGCATTAAATATAGGAGCAAGGTGTCTGAGTTCTCTTTGCTTATTGTCGAAAGATATCCTATACATATGCTGAGTAGTTGTTCTTTTCACAGGTGCACCTGAAATATAGCACGACTACATGAATCATGCTGATGTGTAGAATTTAATTGCATTGTTTTACTTTAATCTTCTTCAAAGAGCCAAGAGCTTTTGAGCGTTATATTTGGAAATATTTGTTAAATCATTTTGCGTACACTGCCACAGCATCTAAAAAAGCAAATCACACCTTATCACCTTACTGTGTTTTTTGTGTTTAATTCGGTTGATTAAGGTTTGATGTTGATTTCGTTTTGTCCACAGCATATTTTAGCTGAGTTTGGTGATGCCTCATTAGGAGATTCGTCATCAAAGTCTTAAGACTAATCAGGGGCTTTTAGTGTATGCCTCTGTTCAAAGGGGGCTTTCAGTGTTTTGTATGGAAAACACAGAAGACTTAGTACTTCCTTTGTCCTTTAACCCAAGTTGAGATCCATTCATCGGTTACAAAAAGATGATGAAATCCCTGAGTAGAAAAAAGTATATTTTAGTCTCTGTGCTAAACGATAAGGAATGCACCTTAAGAGTTTTCCTTTGGCAGCAATCAGCAGACTACGCCATTTTAGGTATTAAATGATGAGTTAATGTGACATGTCTGGAAGTGTTTAAGGCTGGGTTGGATGGGGCTTGGAGCAACCTGGTCTAGTGGGAGGTGTCCCTGCCCATGGCAGGGGGTTGGAACTGGATGAGCATTGCAGGCGGGGTTTCACCACAGAGCAGCATAGAAGGAGAGAATTCCTTCCCTTGACCTGCTAGTCATGCTGCTGGCGATGCAGCCCAGGACATAGTTGGTTTCTGGGCTGCAAGCATGCGCTGCTGAGTCATGTCCTGTTTTTTGACCACCAATATCCCCAAGTCCTTGGCAGCGCTGCTCAATGTGTTCATCTGTCAGCCTGTACTGATCCTGGGCATTGCCATGACCCATTTTGCAGGACCTTGTACTTGGCCTTGTTGAACTTCATGAGGTTCATGAACACATGGTTCAAGTACACATGGATTTAAATAATGTGTGTTTCTGCATCCTGTTTACATAGTAGTCTGTGTTCAAATTCACATAAGCTGCTGGATAAAGTTCTTGTGAAGTTGCTCTCCTCTGCGGTTGAAGACATCTGCAATGTAGCATTGCAAGATAAGACTGTTACAGTGATGATTTTTGTTCATAGCACAGGCAAATATAGGACGCAGTCACTAACTGCTCACCTCTGCTGTTTGGCTGGGGGTGGCTGGAAGATGAGGTGTGTGCGAGGTGCCCTCCAAGCTGCTCTACCATCCTCCCTCCTCAGCTTGACAGGGGAGAGAAACCATAATGAAAAGCTCATGGGTCAAGATAAGGACAGGGAGAGACCGCCCAACAGTTATAGTCACAGGCAAAACAGACTCGACTCAAGAGGAATTAATTTACTTTATTGCCAATCAAAACAGAGTAGGGGAATGAGAAATAAAACCAACTCTTAAAACAGCTGCTCTCCACCCCTGTCTTGGTCCCAGGCTCAACTTCACTCACGGTTTTCTCTGCCTCGTAGAGAGAGGTGCTGGGGCACAGGGAATGGGGGATGTGATCAGTTCATCACACATTCTCCACTGCTCCTTCCTCCTCAAGGAAGGAGTCCTCACACTCTTCCCCTGCTGCAGTGTCGAGTTCCTCCCATGCGACACAGTCCCCCTTGCCATGCAAACCCAGTACAGTGTGCTAGTGTTTGCGATTATTTTTTTTATTATTTTTTTTTTTTAATATAAAATTCACATAGTAAAATTGTTCACTACATCTGATTGGTGTTTCTCTGCAGAGGAAATGTGGTGCCCAAATTAACTGTGTCACAGAAGAGGTGCATGTTGTTTTCACAAATTTGTAAAGTATTATAAGGTTTCAAAGTGGTGATTTCATTCTTTAATTTATTTGGGTATCTACCATGGGGATGCATGAACATAATGAAATTCACATGCTAATTTAGTAAGACATGGTTGTCATTGGTCATGTTGAAAAAAGAAATTGTAGGTGCTTCTGCTGCTTACCATGTATGGAGAAAACTTTGCAATTTACTGTTTTGTAATATCTGTATTATGCTAAAACTGATGTTTGGTTTTGACTGCCCACAATATTGTTAGGCATTTAATGGTTTACTCTTACATTGCATGTAAGTTATAGACATTTTTAAAGTAAGAAATAAATGTTGCACTTAAATAAACACTTAGCAATTTAAAAGTTAGGGGAATTTTGCATTGAAATGGCCATAGCTCTCCTTAAATCACAAAAATAAAAGCATTGCATAGTGAAGGCAACTTAATTACCTACAAAGTACAGGGTTAGTATGAGTCTGAATAAACAAATAATTTCCAAATAGTAGTGAAGAGGAGACTCTTTAAAACCTCAATCACAAGCCATGGTAGCCTAAATTTAAGGACAGTACTTCTCCACTTGTGAAGGATTTCCAGCAGCAAATGCATCAAAACACACTGGAAAATAAATTGTCTTCAGTTGTGGTCTTTTGTTTTGATTTTAATATGACACCGAACTTGATGCTGCTCGCATTATAGATTTTCAAGTAGCTCCTTAAAAAAGTACTGTAGTTGCATTGCAGCTACCAGTTGCAAGAAGTAGGATGAGGAGGAATCTGGGGATTTGTCACATAAATATTTTGCCTGTGTCATAAGCATACACTCTTTGCAATGGCTGAGAGATTTCTGGAATTATCAAAGATTATTGCAGTTTGTATAGTAGGTGGAGGTGACTTCAAGCATGTGGCATGGGGAATTGTATGTGGACATTTTAATTTCCTATCTTGCCTAATGACTGTTGATCAGGGTCAGACCATGTGAATCTCTCCTTATGCCAAGCAACATGGGGTAGCATGAGATCAGTGTAGTAATTGCTTATGAAATAATTAGCCAATAGCTCATAAATATTGCACATATACATATATGTGGGGCTTATCCCATCTCCAGTACTATTTTGCTTTCTCTGCAATTTTTGGAATACAAATTTAATAAGTCAACACTTATTCCACGTCTTAAAGGTCTTGCTTATCATAAGTTCATGCCTTGTGCCCTGAAAGAATTTTGATGGCTTCTGTTCCCTGTGATTTAGTACTGAAAGTCACTCCAGCAATCCCTCATTTCTGCAGATAGAGTTCAGTTGAGACCAAGGCATGAAAGGAGATTAAAAATCTCCTGAATCTCACTCCCATCCCAAAAAAACAGTCATTTTGCAGTGCTGTTTGCAGGTTTGAACTGATGCAAGTTAAATTCACATTGTTTTGGTTTTTCATGGAGAAGGTGTGAGAGAAGCCGCTTTCAGTCTTGTCATTCCAATATATTTATCTTTCAACAAAATTAGCAGTATGTTTTTTTGAAAGCAGCATGCTGTGAATTTCAGGAGGTCTGTGTGTAAAAATAGAGAAGTTGTCAAAATATGGTTGATACTGCCATTTAATTGTACCAGCGTTAGAGAAGATTATTTTTTTTTTTTCTCATCATCCCACAGGTCATAAATGTTGATGGAACGATGAGGAAAACCCTCCTAGAAGATAAGCTTCCACATATATTTGGGTTCACACTGCTGGGAGATTACATCTACTGGACTGACTGGCAGAGAAGAAGCATTGAAAGAGTGCACAAGATAAAGGCTAGCAGAGACATCATTATTGATCAGCTGCCAGATTTAATGGGCCTTAAAGCAACAAGTGTTACCAAAGTGTTTGGTAAGCAGGAGCAATCATAGGATGAATCTATAATAGTTTCTAGATGGGTTTGCTTTCATTAAGCAACTGTTGATCGTTTGTATTGAGAATAACAGTGGGATCATATATTTTTATCATTTTAAAGAAAAACTGCACCTATTGTTTTTAAAGTTGGGAAAATACAGTGTTACAAAAGAGATATGGGCTTCCACTTCATAATGACATTTGACATAAGTCTTCCACAGCTTCCCACTGCACTCTTTGAATTTTCATAAGAAGAACTTTATTCCTGCCTCTAATAATAGGAATTGTTACTTTTGGTGCTCACAGAATTGATCCATTTTCTGATGTTCTTTTCTTCTAGTGCAAAGTCTCAGTGATGTTCCGTTAGCAGAATGGTTTTTACTAGGTTGAGTAGTGTACACAGAGTTAGTGGCCATTACAGCATTGCCTCAAAGTATGTGTCACTACACTATTAACACCTAAATCATACTTAAATATTAACAATTAAATCTTGCTCTTAGTATGGAATCAGCAGTTAGAGCTCCATGTTCTTCCCCTGCACTGGGTGAAACAAGCAGCCGGTGTTCTAGGTCCTCTGCCAGCACTCTGCAGGGCAGTGTCACAGGACCTCCTGGCTTCAGTAGTAACTCATGAGAGGTGGGTGTTCACTACAGATCTGTCGACTACCTGGAATATTGGAGTCTGGGCATAGCAGAGAATAGTTGTGACAGGATCACATGAAGTAGATTTCAGTAGTAGTCAGACTACACCTTTCTAGTCCATGGATTTCCAGCCTTTCAGGGAGTTTCACTTGAAGTCAAGTCCTCAAGTTGCAAGTTATGACATTAGCCTGAAATATGTATGTCCTAAAAAGGGAAAGAAACCTGGTTGAGACTGATCTTATAGATTCCCTTGTGGTAACAGTCTTTAAATACCCAAATCCTTGGTTGCAGCAGATGGGGTATAGCACCCATTTATCTTTTGGTCCTTGTTCTGTCTTGCACATTCCCTTCCTATCTGGTTATGGCTGTTCACAAGGAAAAATAAGTGTGAGATTGTGGTGATGTGGTTGGAATTGTTTCTGCTAATGAATCTTTTCAGATTTAAATTAAACAGCTGAGAAAGAACTGCAGTTATCCAGCTCTTTTCTTATGATTTTGTATCAGTGAACTTTTGAAAAACTGGTGGATTCAAAGAGATACAAAGATGGGGCATTTGGCCAAAAATAACTAAGCTGAACATGTATGTAATTACTCTTCTTCAGTGGAGGAATCGATCTTTGGGGAAACTAGAGGGCTATGTTCGTAGCTGTTATTTGTACTGTAGGAGGGATAGGACCAGTTTCCTAATCCTTGGATAGGAGGAAATTAACAGTTTTGAATGTTGGTTTGGATTGTTAGGTTTGTTTTTTTTTTTTCATTCCCTGTTGACAACCCATACTGATAACTTAGTTTGAAAAATTGTAATTACATTGCATTTCTATTCAGCCTCCCCCTACTCCACACTGCACCAGTAACTGTTTTGTTTTGTGTTTTCTTTAAGGAACTAACCCATGTGCAGAGAACAACGGAGGCTGCAGCCATCTGTGTTTCTTTACACCCCAGGAGACCAGGTGTGCCTGTCCCATTGGCCTTGAGCTGTTGAGTGACATGAAGACTTGCATCATTCCTGAAGCCTTCTTAGTTTTCACAAGCAGAGCAGCAATTCATCGGATTTCCCTTGAAACAAATAATAATGATGTTGCTATTCCTCTTACTGGAGTCAAGGAAGCATCTGCTCTGGATTTTGATGTCTCTGATAACAGAATCTATTGGACTGATGTTAGTCTGAAGGTATTACTGACATGTGAATTTCCTGAATATAAAGCCACAGAGCAGTTACTTTGATCTAACAAAGGTCTCTGTTACATGATCTGTCCTGCAGTTGCTAATGTTGTCATTGAATTGAATCCAAGGAGACTCTTGGAGATGAAGACAGTTGCATTGTTGGATGCACAGTTGGGTGACAGGCGTTTTCCTGCTTCAAAGAAAAATCCAAAGTAGTGTCTGCCCATACCAAATGCCTTGCATGCTGCATGTGTTGCATCCATATATGCATCTATTGTAGCAAAGCTGTTTTCATGTCACAGAGTAATCTAAACATTGAGCTTGGCAACCACCTCAACTTTCTATCTTTTTCCGGTTTTGACTTAATAGGCAGTCTTACTCAATATTAACATTTGGCAAGTGAACTTTGGACTGGTTGCTGTTAGCCTGTGGCTACAGCTTGGCACAGAAAAGGACCGGGAACTTGTCCAGTACCCTCCACACTGTGTTAAGCCTCAGCCTGTCCCCAGTTCTATCTCAGTGTGTTCCCCAGGAGTTCGACATTGCCTGTGACATGTTTGGTTCACATCCAGGTACATGCTAAAATGAGTGTTGCACTGGTCATCAGCCTTGCTTCTCTTTTGAAGTGAAGTAATGGTAGAAAATGATGTATTCACTTCACTGGAACAGAATTCCTCTGTTTAGCCTTTTAATAGGTTTTCCAGGAGCAATCAAAGTTTCCTTGGCTAATGTGCCTAAGCCATAATAGGGAAAAGCTCACTTTTCGTGACTGCAGGGCATGCGGAGTTTCCATAGCCTCTCTGTGAAGACTAATGAGGGTTGTACTTTAGCATTAACAGTGCTGGTTGTGGTGTGGATACCTTTCCTTCAGGAACAGTGCCAGTGTAATAAATTAGCATACTGCAGACACAGTTACTAAATAAATCTCCCACAAGCACATGGAGAGCTGGACTGTGGTCATCTTAGCCATTTGTAGTGGGAAACACATTTATCTCAGCTGTGTCTGTGCAAAGATCCCAGTCTCACTCTGTGCAGAACTGGAAAACATGTTACTTGTTTGTGGTCTCCTGAATTACCCAGCTTACTCTATTTTCACATACATATCAGTGTATGTTTTGGCACATCTGGGTTTTCATTCCCTCTGCCCGCCCTCCTCCTGCAGCTTAGCAGCAGGTAGTGTAACCCAGAGCCCATAGTCTTCTCCCTTTCCTTTGGTGACCACCACTTCCCTGATCTCCTCCTGCCTCTGGTTGTATGAGGACCACTTTCAAAAACTATTATACTTTTTTTGAGATGGGGGTTATAGCTGTACAGATATACTACATGATTTCTGGTTTTGAGATTTACCTTTAAAAAATCACAGAATCACAGACTGGTTTGGGTTTGAAAGGACCTTAAAGTTCATCTAGGTCCAACCACCCCTGCGACAGGATAAAATATAAAATGTCTCTTACCCTGACACATTCATTTATCAAATCATTAAGAAATTATTAGCTGAAATATTAGCAGGGTATGTAGCATGGTTGCTTAGTGTTGATAACAGGGGTGAGTACTTGCACATTGGTCCTGGAAGTTAAGTTCCCAGTGATTTAATTAGGGGTTGTATCGGTGCTCCTTTTTAGGAGTGGCTTCTTTGTGTGTACACAGTGTTTGCCCCATGACTTGTTTTTTTGAGTGTGCCAACATGTAGATGGGATCAGCAAAATTGCTCCTGGTGGCTGGTCATGAGAAACAATTTAATTCAGATTTCTCTGAATTGAGATTTGTTTCTGAGACTTAAAACATTACAGTGAATAAAGTAATTAAAAAAACTCAGCAAACTTTGTATGTGTAAATAGGAGGGAGAAGAGATAAGGAAGAATCTGCAGATACATAGTGTTTTTTGAAAATTATATCCTTTTAAGATGTCCTGGATTGGCCATCAGAAACCATCAGCTTTGAAAATTCACATCTTTTTATGCTGCAAAGTGCTCTATCATTTTTGACAACAAGAAAGTAATTTTTAAAAATGTAACAGTGGCTGATTTTTTTTACTAATTTATTTTTTTGTACACTAAACTTGATAGTGATCATTCATTTTATTTCTGTGGGCTATCTGTAAACACTGTAATAGTTTTACACAATTGTTTTTCAGACTATAAGCCGAGCTTTCATGAATGGGAGCTCTGTTGAACATGTGATTGAGTTTGGGCTGGATTATCCCGAGGGAATGGCTGTAGACTGGATGGGAAAGAACCTCTACTGGGCAGATACTGGAACGAATCGCATTGAAGTAGCCCGCCTAGATGGACAGTACAGGCAGGTCCTTGTGTGGAAGGACTTGGACAACCCAAGGTCTCTGGCTCTTGATCCTACCAAAGGGTAAGGGACAGTGCTGTTTTTCAAAGCTTTGTGTGCATATTCTTGTATATGACAAGTTAATTGGCAGTTTATATAGCTCCATTTCTTTAGGGTCTTTGGAAAGATGATAAATGCTCCACAGTCCTGTGGGTTACAATGAAAAATTAAGAATTGTCAGTCATATTTTTCTGCTTTTAAGTACTGCAATACCGCATGGGTTATTCCTATTTTTTAATTATTATTATTATTATTAAGAAAATAAATGTAGAAAAAGCAAAGCATGCAGCTAAATGCAATCTTAGCTGATGTACTCTTTTGTTCCACTTGTCCTTGCAGATACATGTACTGGACTGAATGGGGAGGTAAACCTAGAATTGTTCGAGCATATATGGATGGAACAAACAGCATCACTTTGGTGGACAAAGTGGGTCGTGCCAATGACCTCACTATTGATTATGCAGATCAAAGGCTATATTGGACTGACTTAGACACAAGCATGATTGAGTCATCAAATATGCTAGGTAATCTAGTGTTATATTGCACCAGCCAGTACAGTGTGCACTGGCCATAGTAAAACAATTGCATAATACAAAATTGGAATAATATAATTTATACTAAACTTGTGTGTATATTTTTTCTTGCTAGAGGAAATGAAGAGTTAAATGTTTAAGAATCTTCTGTAAATATTCCTAAATTAATAACCATATAATGATTTATAGTGATGATGAGATAGAATGTCATTTCTATGTGGTGATATGAAAATGCCTGTGTTTTACCAAAGCAGAGGTGACCTCTGAGTTTCTCAATGTGGACAGCTTGTAAGTTCACTGTAAACTACCTCTGGTTTTTCAATCTGGACACTCATTTTCTGTTGAAGTATTATCTCTGTTTCCAGTTTTAGACTAGTTGTATTAGCTGAAAAAGAAAACCAAAATACAGCTTGCATTTCCTGCAGTGTAAGTGTTACACAGCTACTTCTGCAATATATCATAACATGTTTTGTACACAACTTTACACATTTTTATATCTTCCATTGGAATTTTTTTTATACATACAAGGGGTGTGCTAAGATTCACTAAACTTTCATACAGATTTTGACATGATAACTGGATAAAAGAAGAAAATTTTGTTTTCTGCAGCTGACATAGAGCTTTTATATTATCCAGATGTTTTGTAAATATTAAATGGTGTTCAAGATTTTAGCTGAGGCAGATTTTTTGAGAAAAGAGAGTTGGCAGATTTTTTGAGAAAAAAGAGTTTATATAAGTTTCCAAATGCCGCACAATGAATCAGTGATAGGATCAGAAATGGAATCCAGAAGTTTGAAACCTGACATCCTATCCCAGTACCATTTTCAAGGAAAGGCCTTTGTGAGATGGGAATTAACACCTCTGGAGTTCGCATGTTAAAATCAAAGTTTATTTGGCAGGACACAGTATTTAAGCAAACTCATACATGATTCCCTGCAACTCTTTTTTTTTTTTTTTTTTTTTTTCTTTAATCTGTGAAAAGCTATCATTAGAGTGAGCATATTTGATTATTTTTTAAAGGGTTTATTGTATGTGCATTATCTTCAGAGAATCTGCTAAGCTCGGGAAAACAAAGCAAGTGATGCAGTTTCAGATTCCAATGCTGGAATCGGCTATCACTGATCTTGTATTGCTTGTATTTGTTGGTTTTGGATTACTGTTGTAGTTGTATTACTGTTTAGAAGTTTCAGTAAGATTGACCTTCATCTAGAGTTGCTTATTCTTCCATCCAGTGTCCATGATCTGTTAAAGCTCTCACTAAGCTTCTACACTACACTTGGAGAAACAAAATAGCCACAGGCAAGGTTAAACTAGAAACTGATTGTGGCACTGAGAAGAAACACGATATTGAAATCATCCGTGGTAAATTAAACTGGTTCTAAAGCTGAACCTGTTACTGTTATTTGTGGTGAGAAAGTAAAAGGATGAGCACTGAAGCTAACAACATTGTATGATGTCTTTTTATTTGGCAGATTGTAAAGACTCAGGTAGACTTCTGGCAAGTAGGCTCAATCAGTTAACGAAATGTTATTAGACTTGGCCTACATTATGCCATGCCAGTCTCCTTGCCAGGAGAGATCTGAATTAGTGTTGCTGATATAAACGTCTACCCCACCAGCAATGAATGAAGCCCTTTTAAGGGGATGAATGAATGCTGTCCCAGCTTGATCTTGGGCATTATAAACATTACCCAGAAGGAAAAAAATCACTTTTTTTTGAGGAGATATTCCTCCATCTACCTACTATCAAAATTCAATTAGACAGCTTATCTGCTTCCTTCAAAAGAGCCTATCCCCTGAATTCATCACCGTGAACCGGAATTGCTCTGAGAAGTACCCAAGAGTGTGCAGAATATCTGTGCCCCTAACTTGGACACTTCAGATGCCTAAAAGTAGTTGGGAAGGTTGCCTCTATATTTACTTTTAGTATTTTATAGGGAAATGGCTCCATGTTCTTGTTTTGGGGGTTTTCATGCTTTCTCCAGTCTTGGCCAGATGGGAGAGGGCACAATGGTAAGTAGGGCAGGGGAATTAAAATGAAGCGTTCTGTAGAATCTAGCATTGGATGTTTTGTGGAGAAGATGCTGATGAAGGCTACATCTTCATTTCATGTAAAGTGGCGGAGATTCGTAGAGGTTTATACTTGAAAATGTTTAGGAAGGTGATTTACAATAAGACTGTCTACTTCAGTAGTGTATCTGTGGCAGAGGCTGCCTAGTGCTCTGGAAGGTGTTAAATCTGTTGTGAATGTTGCTATCTGAGCCACTGAGTGTGGGAGTATTGGGACTTCTGCCAAACAAATGGCTTCCTGATCTCTTGGTATGTTAAATTGCACTGCAAAAGATTTGTGTTTCTGGAGTGAAACACCATAATTTCCTATACTTGTTCCTCTGTGAATCTTGAGGTTGTTGTATGTTCTTGCTTTCATGCATATTAACTGGGGGTCTTATTGGCCTAAGATCTTCCTGGAGCTTAAGGTATTCTTGAATATGTTTTCCCACATCTGTTCGGGATGATAAGCGTGAGCCATACAGGGCAGTATTTAAATGGCAATACACTGGCACAGTTGCAGACTGCTTTATAGGCAAGACAGTATCAGGGTAAGATTTTTGAATGCAAATGTTTAGGTTACCCATTTAGCAGACACTGATTAATAATGAATCCCATGATGTTGACTTTGAAAATGAGGTTATATGTTAAAAAGGGAATCAAAAGGATTTTCTTGATGCCAGTCACACTCTTCATTTCATGACTTGGGAATTGTCCTTTAGTTATTATCCTTATTTTTGCAGGCCAAGAGCGAGAAATCATAGCAGATGATCTACCTCATCCATTTGGATTAACCCAATACAATGACTACATCTACTGGACAGACTGGAATCTTCACAGCATAGAAAGAGCAGACAAAATCAGTGGGAAGAACCGGACACTTATTCAAGGCCATCTGGATTTTGTGATGGATATATTAGTCTTCCATTCTTCACGTCAAGACGGCTTGAATGATTGTGTGCAAAATAATGGCCATTGTGGTCATTTGTGCCTTGCCATACCAAATGGATTTAGGTGTGGCTGTGCTGCTCATTATACATTGGATCCCAACAGCAGGAACTGTAGTTGTAAGCCTTTTGTTTGCTACTCTATTCTTCAGTGCTTGTGGCTCCAAGGTGTTTGTGATCCCTTTCAGTATAGAAAGCAACGGGATATTTCAAGTCCATTTCATCAGGGACTGCAGTGATAGTACAAGGGGCAATGGGTTTAAACTTAAACAGGGAAGTTCAGGTTAGATATAAGAAAGTCCTTTACTGTGAGTGTGGTGAGGCACTGGAACAGGCTGCCCAAAGAAGTGGTAAATGCTCTATCCCTGTCAGTGTTCAAGGCCAGGTTGGACAGAGCATTGGGCGACGCAGTGTAGTGTGAGGTACCTCTTCCTGTAGCAGAGGGATTGGAAGTAGATGATCCTAAGGTCCTTTCTAACCCAAACCAATCTGTGATCCTATAATTCTATGAATTCAAAGGTTCTGCTTTAAATATGAGAACATAGTAGGGAGTTTTATATCCAATTTTGTGACATGAATTAGGGCTGAGGATTTGTATTTCACATCTTAGAAATAACAGCACTGTCAAGTCTGGTCTTACTTGTTTTAATAAAAGTGCTTTCTAGGTGATTCAGCGCAGTGATTGAAGCTTTCCCAATCCTTACCTAGGTGTGTAGGTGCGTGGAAGAGAAATTCTAAACAAAAAAAATGTCTTTTTCTCTTCAGTGTTTAATAAAATCATCAAAAATAACATCCAGTAAAACAGCCTCCTAAGTAGTCTGCGCAATGTGCACATGCGCTTGAAATCCATAGAAGTTTGTTGCCCAGTAAGAATTTCAGCTTGTATTGAAAATAGCAGATAAATATAAAATGCACTGCAGATGTAAAATAAACCAACAGACCTTTGGGCATCTTGGCACGGTAGCATATAAGGAAATTTTAGGTGAATGAAAGAGTGGGTTATGCAAAAGGCAGATCCTGCTTGACTCACCTCGTCTCCTTCTATGACAAGATGACCCACTTAGTGCACAAGGGAAAGGCTGTGGGTGTTTTTTACCTGGACTTTAGTAAAGCCTTTGACACCATCTCCCACAGCGTTCACTGGTGAAATTGGCTGCTCATGGCTTGGATAGGTGTAATGTTCACTGGGTAAAAAACTTGCTGGGTGGCCAGTCCCAAAGAGTGGTGGTGAATGGAGTTAAATTCAGCTGGCAGCTGGTCACAAGTGATGTTTCTCAGGGCTCATTACTGGGGCCAGTTCTGTTTGGTATCTTTAGCAGTGATCCGGCTGAGGGGATCCAGCACATCCTCAGTTTGCAGATAACACCAAGTTGGGTAGGAGTGTTGATCCTGGAGGGTAGGAAGGCTCTGCAGAGGGATCTGCACAGGCTGGATCCATGGGCTGTGGCCAGTTGTATGAGGTTCAACAAGGCTAAGTGCTGGCTCCTGCCCTTGGGCCACAACAACCCCTTGCAATGCTCCAGGCCTGGGGGAGAGTGGCTGGAAAGCTGCTCATGGAAAAGGACCTGGGGATGTTGGTTGACGGTGCTGAACATGAGCCAGCTTGTGCCCAGGCAGCCAAAGAGGCCAACAGCATCCTGGCCTATATCAGAAATAGTATGGCCATCAGGGCCAGGGCAGTGGTCATTCCCCTGTACTAGGCACTGGTGAGGCTGCACCTCGAGTCCTGTGTTCAGTTCTGGGCCCCTCACTATAGCAGAGATATTGAGGTGCTCGAGCAGGTGCAGAGAAGGGCAACAAAGTTGGTGAAAGGTCTAGAGAACGAGTATAGAAGTGTCAAGGGGGACCCTGTGCTCTCTACAACTACCTGAAAGGTGGGGTTCAGTCTCATTTCCCAAGTAATATATGATAGAACACAAGAGGAAATGGCCTCAACTTGCACCAGGAGAGGTTTAGATTGGATATTAGGAACAATTTCTTCACTGAAAGCATTGTCAAGCATCGGAAAAGGCTGCCCAGGGAAGTGGTGGGGTCACCATCCCTGGAGGTGTTTAAAAGACGTGTAGATGTGGCACTTAGGGACGTGGTTTAGTGGTGGAGTTGGTAATACTGAGTTAGTGGGTCATCTTTTCTAATCTAAATCTGTGATGATACAGGAAAACCTTTGACTGTGTATTGCTCATTGTCACTGGTGTTTAAATTCCATTTGGAGAACATAGTTATTTTATAATATGAAAAGGAAATACTTTCTGGGTGAGGATATGCACATTTAGCCTCCAGAAGTACACAAAGAAACATTTTCAACTTCATAGCAAAAATCTTCATTTATTAATTACCTTCATTTTCATTGTGAATATAATTGCCCGACTGGGATTTTGTTTTGAATATTCTTTGTCTTCTGAGTGGATGTATTTTTGACCACGTGAGTTGCATTTTCTTATGCATTCTCTTTTGTCTTTTTTCAGCCCCTGCCAGCTTCCTGTTGTTTAGCCAGAAATCTGCAATCAGCCGGATGATACCAGATGATCAGCAAAGTCCAGATATCATCCTGCCTATGCACGGTCTAAGGAATGTTAAGGCTATTGACTATGATCCGTTAGATAAATTTATCTATTGGGTGGATGGACGTCAGAATATTATAAAAAGAGCCAAAGATGATGGCACCCAGGTAAGTTTACATGGTGTAGCTTTGTGGAGGTCTTTTTGTGTGCTTTGTGCTTTATGCTTGACTTTCCCTGTCTGCTGTGTGAAGGAATCGTTGGTTTAAACTTTACTCTTACTAGCACTTTCTCATGTTGTAGTGGTTTAAGCCCAGCCATGCAGTCTCTCACTCACTCCCCCACTTCCTCCCTCATCTCCCGGGGGGATGGGGAGGAGAATCAAAAGAATACAACTCCCGCAGGTTGAGATAAGAACAGTCTATTAACTAAGGTATAACAC
>WYDI02014686.1:0-46998 GCA_009867235.2 Psittacus erithacus
TCCCCCTCCTCCCCATCCCCCCTCCCCCCCCCAGCAATTAGGATATCGACAAAGGACTTCACTTCCAGAGTGAACCCAACCAGGGAGCTCTTCTTGCCAAAAGAAACACCCCTTTCAGAATTCCTCAGCCAACAGGGATGTGCAGGTGTTTCCCGCCTCCTAATTTTCTATGGCACTGGCTGAAGGACCTCTTCATCTTCCAGTCCCAAACCATCAGTGCTGGGACTTCACTAAACTATAGAGATTATTGTTGAAGAAAAACAAGCAATGGAAATCTAAACCTAAATAATCCCCAGAGATCAGATTTATATCTGATTTAAGCTGTAAACAAAGAAAAATTTGATGTTGGCAGATTTACAGTAGGTCTCCTCTCATTTTAGCCATCAAAATGTAGTCACCAAAGTTTCTTGCCATGTGACTCAGACACAAAGTTCAGATATAAAGAATCATTTTCTGGACCCATCTTTCCAAAATATTTAAATATTTCTAAAGCATCTTTCACTCTCCTTTGTCTATGGACACAAGGCAGATAGCTAACATTATGACAGGAAAGGAGAGGCAACATATATTGTACTTCCATGGTTTGGATAAGCTCTTCACTTTTTACACTTGGAGGTTCATAAACATATGAATGAGAAGCAAATTACTCCTTTCCTCCCTGTGCTTTGCAAAAAAAACAAAAAATACAGGACACAATATGTGAAATGCTCTAAGCCTGTGTACCATTTTGACTCCTGTTGCCAAAACCAGACACAGTCACGCTCTTTGGCCAGCCAGGACATCGTTAGAGATCTTTTCTCACCATGAAATACTGTCTAAAACCCAGTCTCACCATCCTCCTGTTCCAGAGCTGCAGCACTGCTTCAGGCCACAGCAGATTTGCCGATTTCAACTAGCAGCTCCGTGACACAACCCAGAGGCAGAAGGAGATGTAAACTATTTACTCTGACTCCATGTACGTTATTTTTGCAAGCCGGCAGGCCAGCCTCCCTGGGCTGTGTTTGTTTATAAGGCAAGTGTTCCCTGCTCTTGCAGGGTGCTCATCAAAGGAGATGCCTGCGAGCTTCTGCCTGACGAAAGCCACTAAGTGATCTGCATTTCTGGCACAGGAGATGCTTTGTTTAACTTGAAAATAGCTTTGAAAAGTAGTACAGTAAATGGATTTCCCCTGAAGAACCCTGTATCACCAATGATGCTTCCATGTGAGTAGAAGACACTAATGCGATTTGCATGGCAATATTAAGGCACCATGAAAAGCATCCAGTTAAAATCTCCATGGTTTGGTTTCACATGTATGCCGTGTGCTCACTCTATATATCTATCTATCTACCTACCCACCTACCTTTCACTCCCACCTCTGTAGTACCTCTCCCTAGATGGTCTGTATTTCTGCTTGGCATCAGGTTCTTTTAGTTTTGTGTTAGGTGTTTTTTTTTAATAAACCAGAGGTACCTAAGCTTGAGGATGAACACATAAGGAATTTTCAAATTTGATGACTAAACAAAAAATTAAGATTGGAAATAAGCTTAAATATGCTATGGAAGCTTCCTCTGATAATGACTCAGCCAACTTTGAATGCATATTGTTCAGCTCAAAGAATTTTGTTTCTTTTCTAGATTATTTACTGCTTCTTGAAATTTTTGGGTTTGTTGCTTGGAGCTAGGTCAATATTCATATGGAAATGTTATTTTGAAATAAAAATATTTACATTTTACTGAGAACAAGTTATACTAATTTTCAAAAATCCAGGTTTTATTTAGCTGAAACTATTTGTCAAGTGTAATGCAAATTTGTGAATACTTTGGGCCTAAAATGAAACATTTTTCTCCTGATCCTTACTTTCTTATCCCTGTTAGCTGTCTTAACTTTTCTAATCAGCTTCATCAACTGTATGAACTTTCCAGTTTTCTAGGAGACAAATTTTAAGGACAATGATGGAAAAGTTAATTAGGAATTTCCTATTGTATCTATAAATTTTAACAGGATTTACACATAGTCAACTGAAAAGAAACACAACATAAAGCCAAATAAAGTGCCTTCCCCCCCCCCCCAAGTAGACTCACAGAATCAACCAGGCTGGAAAAGATCTTTAAGATAATCAAGTCCAACTGTTACCCCAGGATGGACATGTCCACCACTAAACCACATCACTAAGAGTCCTGAAATACTATGGATAGTCCCTGCCAGAGGATGAAAGTGGTCTGTTGGGGACTTAGCACTTAGAAAATTCATAGGAAGTCAATGTAGACACTTGCCACCATAATAAGGAGATAGTCACTTAAATATCTACAGACAAAAATTCGAAAAAGGCCCATTTACATGTGAAAATAAAGTGAAACCAAAGGGAATTTATAGATTTACTTTAAATGTTTTAATGTCTTATATTTTATAAACACTTGCCCTGAAAATGGGACCAAAATATGCAAGGGTCCTTACTCTCTGAAGAGATCTGTACTTTGCATTACATTGTCCTGCTAGGATAGGACAATGTATGAATGTTGTGTCCCCACAGAATAATATGAGAAGACTGAAGCAAATCTTAGCAGAATGAGAGTTAAACACTGCCAAAAAACACCTGCAAAGAACATCTCTGCATTCACCAGCTCAGATATTAATCTTCATTTATATAACTTAGAATGAAAAATTACAACCTGAAAATGTTTTTTTTAAGCATAATGCTTATTGCAATAACATTATAAATGAAAACACTCACCCTCGAAGTGTGTCTGTACTTCACTTTCTTGCTGCCAGCTGTGTGAAAAACAGCAGTGAAGGAGCTTTGACTTTTTATTTTGTGGGTTAGTTTCAAGTGTTTGGCAGTGGGATTTACTTCCATGCTCTACAGATCAGAGGCAAAAAAGCTATTTGAATTCTTTCTCCATTACCACCTTTCTGTCACCCAGTTCACCTTTATTCATTAACAGAAGGAAGATATGGACTATGGAGAACTGAAACTGAAACCCACTCAGTCAAAACCCCACCTTTTGTTTCTCACAATATGCTGGGGTTACTTGTGTATGAGGACAGAATGCTGCCCTTTCCTGGGTTTTGTGCAACAAATATAATCTTTTATTTTCCAATTTTAAAAAAGTTTAAACAAATGGTAATTTGGGGGGAGAAACTTCTTAGGATAACCATATGAGCCTTAAACTGCCATGCATGTCTCTTGTGTATCTTTTAAAATGAGACTCCAGCTCTTGTCTCAGTCTCCTACATGCTGACAGAACTGCAGCCTTCGAGTCAAAAGTCCAGTGTCAGTTCTCATATGCTGAATAGATGATGATGGATACATTTGCAAGCAGACACATTAAGTGTATAGAAACAGTGAGGTATATTATGGGAGGTGCTGAAAATTAAACTCAAAGCTCTGGCATTTCCTTCAAAAGGGATAAACCAACACAGTGATCTGAGTGAGCACTACTGTGGTGAAAGAGCCCAACAGTACAGCTGTGTGAAAAACCTTAGACAAATAATCCTTGTTCAGTTAAAATTAGGTGCACTGCTAAGGCCCCTTTACTTTTCTCTGGTGAGAAGATCATTCTCCAGCTCCTGAATAGACTGAAGAGTTCTTACTGTTTAATAAGCGTTTTTAGAAGAGTTCTGAAATTATTTAACAGATCATTATGACATTAGGAGATTTTCTGCAACTTTCCAAAGCAATTAATGTGTCTATACTGAGATGCATCTTCCGACGAAGCATGAATGGTTTTTCATGGGCAGAGATGGGAGATTACATCTCATTCTCTTGTGCATGCTACATGAACGCGTGTACTGCAGGTTTGAGTAAAAGCCAAGCTTCTGTATTGCTCAGAAAAGTGGTTGGACTGAACTGTGTGTAAATTTACCGCGAACTGTTTTCTCCCACCTACTGAACAGTAAACGGTCACCTCAGACATCCTTCCAAGCAAAATCAACAAATGAGCTAATCCTGATTAGGCTTAACATTGTCTGAATCACATTTATGTTCACCCTGGAAAAACAGGTCACAGAAGTTAATCCAGCCTGCAAAACCATCAAGAATGAGAAAACCTATTAGCCAAAGGACAAGTCATAAGCCCAGTCACCTGACACGAGCCACACGCCCAGTCTTAGCAAGAATTTAACCATTGGCAACCTCTTCAATCCTTCCTTTCCTCTCTCCTTTTTCCTAAGTTGCTCAACAACAAAGAACTAGCGATACATGAAGAAAAGTGAATTGTATCCTTGTTCCTGAATTGAGTTATCAAAAAAGAAAATTAATTCTCTTGAAGAGTCTTAAGATGAAAGTCTAAAAGAGGGGCAAGACCCTACTCTCTGTAGGGAGAAGCGTCTGTTAACAATCTTTCTGTGGAAGGTGGGCAGGGAAAATTAATCAGAAAAAGCCCTCCAGAAGAGCAGTTTATGAAAGAGAAAGATTCTCCGTAATGGCAATCAGGACAGCCTAAAATTGATCCAAGGGAAGTGAGGCTTCCCCCCTTCAGGCTCGACCAGACATCTTTGCTGCTTACAAAGCAGCTGGACAAGGAAGTCACATGCTGACAGTTCGGGTATCATCAAAATTAAGGTATCAGTCTTACTCTGAGATCATTTAACTGAATTTAACTTTGCGTATCCAGAAGTACTTCACTGCTAATGGCCAGCAAAGTTGCTGGCTGGCTCATTTCCTTCTATGAATATGTGCCAGCACACCTGAATTTTACAGCAGAAATACAGGAAAATCCAGAACCCTTCCACTAAACTTACTTCTTATAATGAAATCACTGCAAGATCTTTTTTTGCAGACCCTTTTTGGGCCATTTTCCAGGACGAAGAAACAGCTGTCTTTGCCAATCTCCTCACAGGCAAAGAAAATTTTCAGGATGAATTGCCCTGATAGAAAGCAGAAGATTTTCTTTTTTTCTTCTGCTTTGGCAGTGTTGCTTCTCCTGGAGTCAAGTTTCTGATCCTGGAGGCATTTCCAACTGCAAATTAATTATAGGTCTGATAAACAGCATACCTGCTGTTCTTAGAGATCAGGAGTGGCAAACTTTAAAACACCTTTTTATTTCCTAGAAGTCTGTAAAGTTAATTTCCTACTTTTACAAGTAGGCTAACACGAAGCAATCGCTGATGTTGTCCTATAGTTTGAAGCACTGCAAAAGGAAACCTCAGCTGTAAATTGGGCTTTGGCAGAGGACAAGGGCCTGAAAACACAGCAACCCTTGCAGGGGAAGAGCTTCTAACTAATTGATGAACCAAAGCAGCAGAGCCCATAGTCCAGATTGATGAAACCCATGCTGCTCAGGATGTCATCCTTTTTAATTAGGATATTTAACAGGCGAATATGGCCAAGAACTAGAATTGCCTGTTCTTGTTTCAGAATAAGCTCTCCACCCAAACAAAGTATTAATGTGTCATTCTGTACAATAAATACATGACTTGCTACACAGAGAAGTATAGCCAAATGGCTTTGGCCTTGTCTCGAACTGGTTTAAGTCTACATATAACAAGTTCCTCTGACAATAAATTGTGTAACGTCTACAAGACAAAAAAAAAGGCACATTTGGTTAGCTACAGAAAGACAGGTGGACCAACAGAAACTTCCACTTAGTGCTTTACTGGCTGCCTGCCATGGTTTGAATGGAGGCAATTATGAAAAAATTGAACACATGACTTTAATAAACTTCAATATGGATTGCTGTCTGGTGGAAACAGCTTTACAATAAGTTATTCTGGGTCTAGTCTTTGCTGCTAGGAACAAATGTGTTGTTTCAGATGTCAATCACATATTCTTGGTAGTATTTGAATAGGCTAGCAAGAATACTGACGTGGAATTGTGGATGACAGGAAGCAGCCACTGCACTGACTTCTCTCCAAGTCCCATGAGACAGCAGCCTCCCTCCATGCTAGCAGGGAGGTACCTCCCTGAGAGCTGCAGGGATGTGGCAGCAGCACCCGACACCGGGAATGCACAGCAAAGAGCAGCTACGGTTGCTGCAGAGGTTTGGTAGCAGCCCCTACTAGTAGACTTCTCTACTGTGGAGGCAGGTGCTAATATGGAGTTCTCTCCCTGCAGCTGATCACTGAATACTAGCCAGATAAAACCAATCTTATCATATATTTAGGATGGACATGTCTTGATGCAAAGATGTCCTTGAGAGGAGCTGTGCATGGGCATCACATCCTTTTGTATCTCCAGGCTACTTGTTCTTAAATCATATGACTGCACAGTTTATAATAACCATACACAATATAAAGTAACTATCGCTATCACTTGGTTACCACTAAGTGATCTCGGTAATGGTAATTTTTACTTTCACAGTTTTGACTCATTTTCCAGTGTTGCCCCGCTAAATATCATATTCTGAAATTTCAATCTGATCCCAAACTAATTCATCTGTAAAAATAGTAACAATTATTAACAACAGGAACAATGTGCAGTGGCAATAAATCCATATGAGACATTTCTGACACACCATAAATTCAGTAAGGGCAAGTCCAAATAATGATTTGTCATAATTTGCTGCACAAGTACAACACGGAGAACAAATGGCCAGCCAATAATCTGCAGCATCAGACAGTGGGTCACTGACTTAATGCAAATCATCAGTGTAATAATTTATGAGGAAGCAGTTACCATATTCATAGACTATTCTGTATAAGAAAGGAGAAACAAGCCTCCTGCTCAGAGCTAGGAAGGTGCTTCAGGAGCAGTGGGCAGCATTACTTCCACAGGACAAGAACTTGTGACAAAAAGTCCAGAAAGGCACAAGAAGCATCCTCTCAAATTTAAAAACAGTAACTTATGAGGAAATATTAAAATGATGAGGTTTGTTTAGCATAGAGACAAGGAACACACAGTAACAGCTCTGAAATAAGTAAAAGATCTTTGCAAAGGGAGATTAAATGTTCTCTTGCTCCATGCACACTTGCACAGGATGGGAAACAAAGGCTGAAATTTTAACGCTGAGATGCCCGACATTCAGGAAATCCATGTTTTCTTCAGAAGTCTGACTAAGAATGGGAACAGATTGTCTACAGAGGTACAAGAATAAACCTCTCTTCCCAAAGGTTTAAAAAACGGTTACACAAATAGTTGTCAGAAATTGCCTAGGTACAGTTAAACGTGCCTTCAGGTGGCGGGACAGGCTGGACATCTCAAACTTCCTTCCAGACTTACTTTTTGTCACCCTTTGCCACAATTTAAACAAATTTACCCCAGAATGCAAATTCAGCCCATTCAAAAATTGAATCCAAACCTCTTCATTTTAAAAATATCAAAACCATTTTAATGTACTTTCACTTTTTTCATTTCATGACACTGAAATTCTAACTTGGCCTAATGAACAAAAGACAAAATAATCTAAACCCAAAATGTTCCAATTTAATGCTCATAAAAGATGTATTATGGTTGCACTCTGTATTACCGTTAGGTGCCCACCAAGCGTAAAGATCCCTCCTCCACAGAGCTCTTATCAACATAATCAAGATAATGCCATTACTGAAAATCCAAGATTCCAACAATTTGGTTCCATACTGTTTTCATTGTTGTGTTCACATCAGATTATGAACAGAGGTTGGATCAGTTATAGTATCAATCTTGGTGACAGTCTGAAATTCAGACTGTTATCACCAGAGGGAAGAAAAAAACAAAAGGAACAACAGAAGAAATGCTAAGGAACTCAGGAGGAAATTGTTTTCAGGAGACACTGATGCTTTGGAAATAATGAGACTACAATATTTTACTGTTTCTTAAATCCGGGGACTCTGAATTTGCAGCATGCCCTAAGATGCCCTTAAATCATATTTTTGTTACACAGTGAACCTAACTGCAATATGTTCCTCTGGTCATGACAGCTTAATTTCAGGGGAATAAAGCAACATTAAAAACTGCTCTGTGACTCTACCCATGTTTCCTAATCTCCTCCTTAATGAAGGCAAGAAAACATTTTTTTTTTTCCAAGTAAAACAATCCATATCACATTTGTCTCCAAATCCTTAACTGCTTAATGTAATTGGCCTTGGAAGATGTGAAATTTCATCTACACAATCCTTTTTCCCAAAAGACTAATCAATATTTTGAAATATAAAGTTACTTAATTTATAAATTGCCTTGAACTTTCAAAGTCGTAACAAGCAATACAATTTACTGTGTTCTCTCCCATTCACTTTTTTACTAACAAAATTCCATGTATAGGCTGGATTCCTAACAGGCAAAAGAATGCTTCAAAAAAGGAGGAAAAATTCAGAGAGTTCCTTCATGTGTCTTCTCAGGGGGCTTAAGGAAACATATACCAAGTGCTTGCAACATAGCAGAAATATCTTGAATTTCTTTACGGTCTGTGTCCACCGAGTTTCAGGGGAAGTTTCCAGAGATGCAGCCCTGGACACACTGCTGGAGCACAACAAACTGCAAAGATGCTGTGTTCAGCTTTGTCCTTTGGGAAGCACATGCAGGTGTTTCGAAAGAATGCTTCGCCTGAAACCTGCCTTTTGATTATGATGGCTTTGGAGACCTGACAAGGGCACTGAGCTTTGTTTAGAGAACTTAATCCTCATTCTCCCAGCTGCTGACAGGAAAAGGCCATGTTTTGCTTGAGTAAAAAATTCCTTTCTTAGAATCAAGGGATGAAAGTGGTAAAGAAGAAACACCCCCCCGGAGTTAAAACACCCGACAACTGACTGTTAACAACAGCAGAAACAGCTTTTTCTACTCTACAATATATATCAAAGTAAAAAATCTCTGCCAGGTGGTGTTACGCATTGTAGGGATACCAAAACACCCAAATAATAACCTGATCCTGAGAGATACCAAGTTTCTCCCTCCAGTTGAAATGAATGGTAGGGAAGGCACTATGACTGTAACCCAAGCAGTGAATCACACTCCAAAGCCTACAAAGCATCAGCCACTCCAGTGCTATACTCAGCATTATTAGAAATATTTTCAAAAAGAGAAAAACCCACTGTTCATTTAAACTGACATTCAGATCTTGGATGCAAACATTGCCATTAGCTTTGATTTCTATTACGCCTACAATACCGATAATGTGAGTCCAAGGAAAAAATGTTCAAAGCGTGCACAGATTTTATTTTTTCCCCCTTAAGGATCTATATTCTTACCAGTGGCACAAAGACATAGAGACTTCCAAACATATTTCAATATTACAGGCTTATAGTAAACACAATTGGAAGCATTACAGTTAATTCCATGACACGGTTCCATTAACCTTTCCTTAAACAAAATCTTTACCCATGAGTGAAAGACTTTATACCAGGTGTGCGCTTGTTTGCTGTTCCTTCGAAAATCCAACCTAGCTTGACCAAGTAATAAAACAGTAAACCCCCCCCCCCCCGGCTGTACTAACTTAGATCCCAGGGACCCGAAGAGTTTGATTTCCTGTCAACATCACCTCCAAAGGGAATATGCCAACTCTTCAGGAATTTTCCAGTAGCCTTGATTCCTGCCTGCCTGAGACTATAGCAGGCTGTGCAACAGCACAGCAGATAATGTCCCAACACTTGGAAACACAGGCAGATCTGATGTGGAGCCAGAATGGGTAGAGGAAACAAACCAAGCCGGACTGAAAAGCTGAGAAGAATGGGTGGAGGTAAAACCAATAAGCCTGACAAGCAGCAGAAGTGAGCTATGACACCATGGCATTTGGAGCTATGTAAACTGGCTCAAGCAGGTGAATAGGTTGGGGACAACTGAAACAAGTGGGAATGAGAGTCACTGAATGCTTCTCTGCAGCTTAGCAAGGCACTCGGGTTTGCCAAATCTCATCACTCCTCTGGGGAAAAATCTTTCTACAAAGCCCTGGCAAAATGTCCTGTCCCTTCCCAGTGCTAGACACACGGAGATTTGCAACCTATTATTTGTGCCACTTACTTTGTTCACTCAAGGGAAAAGTTTTTTGCAGTGGATATGCACGGTCATCATGCTGCATCATGCTCTGGCACAATGTGGGTATGCACTAAGTGACAGGACTTCTGTTTTACATTTGCTTTTTTCATGTCTAAAACAATCGCACGTAAAACCACGATACATTAGAAGCAGACTTAAAAAAAACCTCATCAACTTACCCAGCCACTCACTAACATAGGAGACAGCTGAATTAGTGTTACTTTTGCAGGTTTTTTTAATAAAGGATACTTACTGTTGCCTATAGAATCCTTTCTCAATTTTTGCCAGAAACTTAAAAGGCAGGTTAAGGTGAATAACCATGAGTAGAAAAAAAGAAGGAAAAAAGGAAAATAAAAAGTAATTATCTCAGAGTAATGCAGCTACATGCTTTGCCATGATATGTCTTCCTCAGCACTATCTGGGTGTGAGGTCAGCAGAACCATCTAAATCACTCTTTTCTTTCCCATTTCTTTGTTCTACTTTTCTATGTGCTCAATCTGAAAATCTAGTGTCTAATCAGCAAAGCATTCTGAGCACTCACAAGTACCACTGATGTCAGGAAGGCCATCCTTTACCTTGATGCAAGTGCCAAAAGATCAAGTCCAAAGCATCTCAAAACCAAGCACCTGCTAGAACGACAGCGCAATTTCACAAGTGGATTTAGCCAGTGTCAGCACACCCTTCCATTGAAAGAGACAGTCTAACCAAACATTAGAAATGCTGGTTTACTTGCTGTTTTGGTGGGGTTATTCTGCAGTCACGTTAATGATCTGCTCCATCAAACACCTGCATAAGTACCAGGGACACATGGAGAGACAGATCAACAACAAGGAGGTACACACTGTTGCTCTCATGCTACATTAAGCTGGTTTTACCCAAATGTGAAACCAAAGCCTGGGTGTCATCTTCCAGCCTGAACTACCCTCTGCCTCAGTGCTCCATCAGCAAAGTGGGGGGACAAACAGCTCTTCATCTAACTACATGGGTTTGTGAAACTAAAATGAAATTGATGAACATTCAGATACTAAAATGATAGATGTCTCGGGGAAAAAAATGTGAGGAAAGGAATAATTATGGCCTCAGCAGGGGCATATTTACAGCATGCAGTAAAGAAGGCGATGGTCACACATTGAACAATGAAACTAAACCAAAATACTGAATAAGGGCTCATTAAGCAAATGCTGCCCATCCTTTGGACTGAAGAAAGCAGAGGTCCAATGGAAAAGCTAATCTGCTATCATGCAGATAG
The DNA here is from genome assembly GCA_009867235.2 of Psittacus erithacus. NCBI lineage: Eukaryota > Metazoa > Chordata > Aves > Psittaciformes > Psittacidae > Psittacus > Psittacus erithacus. The sequence continues at coordinate 11,112 of WYDI02014686.1, forward strand.
TAACAGAAATGCATGCACGCAGAGGTCAAATAAAAGTTGCATGTCCAACATAAATGCAGGCAAATGCAACACTAGTAAGGGTATTTTCATCCAGTTTTGGGCTTGTGTAGCAAGACATACTCTGAATATAAAACCTACCAGGCAGTGTTTGCAGACCTTCCATCATTTTAGATCTGTAAATTCTTTTAAATTGTCATGTTACTCTCTTTAAAACATACTAACTTGGGTGCATTAAGCGCTTCGTTAAATTCTGTTGTTCACATCAGGAAGGAGACCAGATTAACAGACTCAATTTGGAGTACTGAGGTTGAGACACACACCTGTCCGCTACATCCCTCCTATGGTTCTCATGATGAGGCCAAAACGTGGTTGCCTTCACCACACAAGTGAAGATCCTGTCTGTGAGACAAGCAAATGAATGAATGACAAAACCCTCTTCGCCATTCTGCAAGGGAAATTTTTTTCAATATTATTTGAGATTAAGCTGCCCTGAGAAAAAAGATAGGCAAATAACACAAAACTAACTCATAGCCTAAGCACGCTGCCAAAGGACCACTCAGATTTTGAAAGCCATTTGGTCCAGCATATGGAATAGCAACAGTCTGTTGCTGTTTATATAGATATATACATATATATACATCTACAAATATTTCTATGGCCTTTGTCACCAGCGGAGACAGCTGCTCCCAATTAATGTTTCTCATAAACAGCTCTATGGAGTCAGACTGCATTATTATTTACATTTAGCACGAGAGAAGGTGAAACGAGAGCAGATCGGATTCACACAGGTATCTTTGCGCCTAACTCCCACTGAAATCAGATGAACTTGGTTCAACCACAGGACTTCCGTGGATCTGGATCCACAAATCAGCTGTGCATCTAGGCGGGATTACACTACAAAGCTGCAAAATGAACTTAAGACTTTTAACTCCCACTCTGGTTTTATACCTTTAAAAGGTCATTAGGGGACCAAACACAAAAATGCCTGTTCAGAAAAATGAGCTATATTATTTCCTTCAGTAAGGTCCTCTCTTCTGTAACAACCAAGACACAATATTAAACAGACAAAAGAAATTGGGGAGCCATGTAGGAGGAGGGGAGAGCTTTTTATACCAAATGGTTGCAATGCTGGGTTTAATGGCCCCTTTTCACACTGTTTATAACTTATTTTACCCCCCACACTGGAAGAAACGATTTGCTGATAAACACTGAAAATTTAAAAATCATTCATGTTTTCACACAATAGGAAAAATACTGTAATTTTAGCCAATAGTTTCAGAAGCACAAATTTCTATGCATCTTTCAGATCTATTCAACAATACAATAAAGATTTACAACAACACCTTTAGTTAGCTCTGAAAAATCATTTTAATGTCGGACAACCTAACCACAGGACCAAAGTGCTCCTCTAGCTCTTCAAGTCGAAGTACGGAAGGTGTTTGCTCAATAGCAGAAACATATTACAGACGAGAAGCGACAGCAGTGCACCACTCACAGGAATTTTTTCATCAACTCTCATTTTCACTGCTTGTTCACCACTTGTCAGCATGTCCACAGCAGCACTGCAGCCCTTCTCCAATGTAACACCCATTTAACAACTGCCCACTGAAAACATGCAAGTGCTTCCCAAAAGAAGCAATGTCACGTTACCACCAGGACATGAAAACATACAGGTGGAAGTGTTTGTTCTTACTGGGTGCTGGTGCCCATGGTTATAAACCTACAGAATAAATTCCCTTCTTGCTCACTAAACTAAGCAAACATGTCGCTTACAGAACTTGCAGAAAAACAGGAGCTTCTTCACCGATTAAAAACAATGTGGTTTAGAGAGAGACTCTATTGTCCTTCTTTTCATATCAGCTAGGCCTTCATTCTTCTCTGCAACAGAAGGAAGGATATACCATGAGGCTCACTTAGACACATTTTTTGGTGGTGGGAGGCTAGCTTAGCACACAAACGTGCTTCAAGGGAAATGCGTCTGGTAGCCCCTTCTTGGGGCTGAAAGAAACTTAGTTACAAGGGTTAGATTTTCACATAAACGACTGCCCAGGCACTTTATGTGCTTCCGTAACTTAGAGGCATTTCATTTTATTTGTTTGTGAGATTTAGTTTGCTCTTCTTTGGTGGTACTATTTTGTTATTAAACAAACATGTACAAGACTCAAGTGCATGTCCACAGAGCTAGAAAGAATCTACAGCTTTCCCCCCACAAAGAATAATTGCTGAGTGATTTATGTGACAGTTACAGTATTATACTTAAAAACACTATACCGAAGTACAACCACAGTACATATTCCAACCTGAATCCTCGGGTTGTATAAAGCATAGCATCTCCCTCCACTCCAGAGAGAAGTCAGCTTAAGACAAGCGTTTAAAAAAACCCTCAAAAACCAAACTGCCAGACAGTACTGGTGGTTAATAACCACACACAATGACAGTATCAGCTATCATAATATAACTATACTTCTTTATCAGGTTTGCATGGAGTCAGTAATCTAAGGGAAATGTGAATTTATGTACATTAATACAGTCACCGCCAAGGAGGAGCCATTACCCATACCAGCCTCCCTATTTCATACAGAGCAGCAATTCCATGCCCAAATTTTTCCATGTGAATGAGCCACTCCCTACACAGTTTAATTCTCACACTCCAGCTACAACATCTACTGCAACTGTGCTATCTCTAGCTGCAGTAAGAACTGCCTTTAAATTTCCTTTATCGTGGCTATAGCCAGAATTTTTCGTTGTCCTTCTTTTTTTAAAGGGAAGAAATAGAATGTTCTAACAACTGTTTCGGGCAGCGGCAGGTGTAAAATTTTTACGAAACACAGAAGTTCTACAGATAATTTTTGACTTTCCTTCTTTTACTGCTGTCCTCTAGTACATATTTATTTATTTTCCAAATTACAAGGCAGCAAAAATAATAAAGTACATCTGCAGGTAGCTACTAACAACTGAACTGCTAAGAGGATATACAGAAAACTACATTTAACAAATAACATAGTTTATGAGATGTTCCAGACAGCTATTTGAAAACTGAACTAAAAGAATGCTCCCAAAGCCTAACCTCATTTGCAAAATTAAGTCAGTAATGACAGATTTAGAAGGCAGTGATGTTATTTCTTCATCTGCAGTCATATTTTCAGCCAGTGACTTCCCACAGTCATCTATCATTCATTCAACAAAATCTACTCAGTAGTCCTTATTCAAATAGGATGTATTTCACATCTTATACAAAATACTGAGTTTTCATTTGTTACTTCATTGCAATAGAAAATAGCCTAGTATAATGTCATATTGATCTAATCAATATGCCATCAGATTTAAATATAAAAATGTTGTTGGTTCAGCTTCCAACAATTTATTTGCACTGGAAGAATTAATCAGAGCAAGTCCCAAGCGAACACTGGATTTTCCTACAATGGAGGGACCCAGTTAATCCACCCAAGCAGAATGTCTTATCTCAGGAGGGCACCTTCTTGTCAACTCGATGTCAGATCTTCTGCTCTGTACAAAGATGCTGCATTACTTATGCTGAGCCATCTTAGTTGGTAAGAGTTTCAATATTACACAGTGAGCAGCATCTATTTGGGCAGAAAGAACCAAGACATGCTCAGTTACAGCCAACAATGAGGAAAAACACCACATGATGTTTGCGCTTGCCTTATATTTCTAATAAAACTGAGTTGCCAGGAGATAAAGCTCACACTCTGTCGCCGTACATTCTGTTGTGAGAAGTGTGAGAAATGCTTTTCCCTTCATTTGTTACAGTGTATTTAATTATTTCATACACATTACTTAATTGCAACATACATCCATATCATTACCTCTCCGAATAGGATTTTTGTGCATTTTTCTGCTCACAGAAATTCTACCTGGCTGCTGAAAAGGTTAACTCAGTATAGAAGTTGCCACAGTTAGAAAATAAAAACATTCTCTTATCTCTTAGGCTGATCAGACACAAAACTGAGCTGCCCTTCAAACACCTTAGATGGTACCAAACCCAGGTAAAGGAAAAAACTAAGACAAACTGTTTCTGAAGCTATGTCACTTACGCTGAATCTCCGAGCACTACTGCACAGTCACCAAGACATTCTGTGGTTGGCAAGAAAGAGAAATTTGCTAGAAACCTCCTGCAAATGAAACCCAGCTGCTTAAGCACAATCCCAGATGTCTCCTGCACTGCATGGCTTTGATAGATTAAATTGAGCATAAGAAAGAGATGAAATATTTATGAAAATTAAATTTGTAGGATGCCTGTCAGTAAGCCTGAAAAACACTTTTTCAAATGAAGACAGGAAACCACATTTTTCACCCAGACAGGTTAGGTTATGCTATAGCAGTGGTATTCATGGAGTTCCTGAGATGCTTATGCTTCCCACAGACTGCTTAGCGTTTATTCAAACCACTCATTCCAGAAACAGCGACCACAAACATAGTCTGGGACACCAGTGTATCAAACATTTATAAACAACACACTCAAATGAAATATTATGTTTTATTCCTTATCCACCAGAAGTTTAGTATTTCGAAGGCTGCGCAATGATACCATGCCCGACACTGAATACTGCTCGAATGAACAAAGCACGTCCTATTACACATTTAAGGGAATGCTATCAGGTATTTAAGCAAATGACTAAGACATCTTCAGACTATGTGTCCATCCGAACTTCATGCTTATACTAGCTTCCTCAAAAAAACAGTGAAAAGAAAGGTCAATGTGATAAAAGAGCAACAGAAAGCATGATTAATTTAATATTTTAAATGAAGTGAAGCCATGGAAACACTAAACATCTCAATTTTTTCAATCACAAACATCTTGCATAAAATCTCCAAACACAGCTAGCATCTCTCTTCCTACATGGTTCAGGTCTTGCCTGTCTCAGAAGATCTGTTATTGGTAAGGTAAGTGCTGCTACAGAACATCATCAGGTTTTCTTTTCCTCGCTGTTCCTAAGCATGTTAGAGAGGGTGGCACACTCTTTCATGGTGCTCTTCTCTCTCTTTCAGGGGATCAAGAAACTCAGGAGAATTTACTTCAAAATCACACCTCATACAAATGCCCATCAAGATACAGAACTATGACTTAATTCATTACTTAATTCACGCAAATGTGATCTTCTTAGCAAGTCAAAACTAATACATAAGCTTAATATTTATTCTGTGGATTAATAATACAGGGGCTGCAGCTCCCTTTGTGGCTCGCTGAATATTTTTGAAACAGAAATCAAAAGGCCATTAACTTAAGCAAAGCAGGAACACAGACGAATCTAACAGTTCCCGCTGCCTTTGTGTGTCTGAAAAGCGCCACTGGATGAGCCAGGACAGCAGAACTGTCCCAAAGGACATCAGGAGCTTATCTGAAGAAGCCCAGAAAGCAACAAATATCCCATTTCCTTTTCATGGGATATTTATATGCTGACTCAAGTACCTTTTACGCTGGTAAGCTAATGCAAAGCCACATTTCAGCACAGGAAGAATAATATGCTTTCTGAGCATGCATGTTTTGAGTTGTATGTACATATAATGTTGAGTATGTTCATATAATATGAACATGCTCTGCCTGACACAGTCCAAAAATTTTCTGGTAGATGGTCAGTACCGTTGCAACATCACAGTAACTCCACAAACAGACATCACAAAAATCAGTAGCATTAGAAGATATCTCCCTGCAGTCAAGTTTGCACAATAAAATACTGAAAAATAGTATAGCTGCAAACAGAATTTAGTAAACAGATATGAGTAACCTTGGTATAGATAACAAACTGATGCACTAGTTCTGTCATATTTTAGGAGTTAAGCCTCCACTTCTGCAAAGTACTCAAGGAAGAGAGTAGCCTTGTCAGTCTTAAAAGAATTATTTAAGTTTAAAATCATACAGATGTTTGAAGTAACCTGCTGAGTAAACACTTGAGGGTTACTTTGGCTGACACATGGCACATCCAGTTTCATTCCACTTAAATATTCTGCTTTCTAGCAATGAATCTGGAACAAAAGACATTAGAAAAAAAATAAATCATACAAGCGAAGCATTTGCCAAACTGCAAAGCAAGTCAGGCCTTCAAACCTAGTATCTTTGTCAAGGCCAGACAGCTGAGGACCTGACACTTGGTGAGTAATAAACTGCAGGTCAGAACAAGTGGGTGCAAAGTACACTTTGTATGTCCTGAGTTGAACTGTATCTACTAAAAAAATAAGGAGGGAGGGAATGGAGGATGGAAAAATCCTAGTATTGCCATCTTCTGTTCAGGTATGATGCTGAAGAGATTAGATTTCAAACATCTGTGATGCTCACCACAAGCTGCTTTTATTGCTGATTAATAGTGAGAGATTAATAGCTGGGGATGCCACATAATAGCTGCAGTCTAAAACTCTTGAACATGCACTCGTGGTTATGCATTTAACAGCTGGGTTCATACTTTCAGTGGATTCTGCCATATGGTAACCAGCATCAGGTTACACTTAAAAAATTATTGCTTTAAATGCATGCTGTACAACTGCATCACATAGCTACCAAAGGTTCCCTATCCTTGTGCTTCCCAAATCATCCTTCGGCTTTCAACAAGGCAAACAATGTCAGGTCCTACCTCCTAATTCCCAGAATTTTTAGCTTTAAGCCTCTGAGTGTTAAAAAGCATCCCAGAGGAGCACGTATCAGAGGCAGGAGGGGGAGGCCTGGCGCTTCACCACACAACAGTTAGACCAGCAGGTTAACATGAATTTTTTTGGATTAAACCAAAGTACAGTACTGCCTGCTAAATTCCTTGAGCAACAAATTGTAGGACAAGTAATTACACCAAAGAATTTCATTACATCAGGTTTATATATTTACCAGATCACAACAATTAACAATTGCATTTATGAAGTCCCTACACTTGCATTTATGAAGTCCCTACAGCTTTGGATCTGTTAATTGTATAGGCTGATATGTTGCTCCACAGCATGATGCTGAAATATACCAACAGAGAGCACCAGAGACATAAGCATTTGAGAGCTCCTTGAAGATACAACTGGCTCCTGCACAGTTTTCTCATACTTTCTCCCCCATATTTTTCACGAATGCAGTACTCTTCCATTCAGAAAGACTTTTCTGTGATTTCCACATACTGGTTTAGGATACGCCTGTGATGTGCTTGGTGTCTACTGGAAAGATGCTCATTTGTGGCTCCTCTTGGGATGCCACCAATGGTAGTATAGGAAGATAGAAATATCTGCCAAATCTGTATTGTTCACAGCAGAGATCAGAAAGAGTAATTGGAGACACTCAAGACCACACAAATAGAATTGGGCTTGAACTGAAGTAAAGACAACCAATTTTTCTAGAGGCAAGACTAGGGAGGAGCTGAAACTGATTGCCTAGAAACCTGTGGCCTCCTCATCACTGAAGGGAAGTCAAATATTAGTAACAAACATCATATGCATGTCAGAGGGAGAGGTTAACCTCTTGGCATTGCCTTCCTGTCCTACATCTAGTGCAAATCTGCCAATACATTAATGACATAACTGTATCTGATATTAGTAATCATGTGCAACCATCAGGATCTCCCCAGACATATGAACAGGGAAAAGGCAGACTCCACGGGCTAATAATTCATGTCCCCACTGTGATCATCCTGCATCAAAACAGAAGCTTTGAAGGGAAAGAATAGAAGCATCTACTACAAACATTTAAGCTAGAATTAATAAGGTTTTAGAAAACCTTGCTCCTGGCCTGCAGCATGGACTGAATTACTTAGAAGACCTCTTAATTTGATCTTAAGCTCCTTTTCATAACAACTTCTGGCCTTAAAACTGCCTAGAGCAATGGGACTCTGACCCAAAGGGTAGAAGGAAGCAAAGTGTTACAGTCATGTCAGTTTAAAAGAAATAAAAACATAAAGAATATCACTCCACAATGCACAGCTTTACAAGGTGGTGCTTTGTGGGTTTTTTTAAGGGTTTAGTTCCTAAAATTATCTTAAAGTGCTCTAATTGCTATCACTTTGTCTTTCATTAATTGCTGAAAGACTTTGGGCTGGATTCTGTCTCTTGTTCAGTATTTTGGTGGAGTCCAAGGAGTTGGTGAGAGCATCTGTGGGAACCCACATGGGGGCTCCCCTGGCAAAGATTCCCCAGCACAAACTTCTTGCTTTCTGAGCAGCGCTGGCAAACAAGAAATATACAGTCCTTGGAAGGAAAAAATCCTCTGCTGAACAAGCCACTAGTTACACTTCCTAAAAAGTTTGTACATTGCTCAAAAATCACAAAAAGTTTTGACTCTCAACAGGCAGGAAGCTGAGAACGTGTTTTAAATGCAAACTGTCAACTCATGAACAACGGGATTTCAAATCATGCTGCTGGGAATCTCCGACTGACACTTGTGGTTACACTGTTGATAAGACACAATATCTAAGGATCTTATCTTTTAGCATAACTTCTGCATGCTCCTCTTTGAAATTCTGCAGAGCGGGAGAGAAGTTTTCTGTGCATCTTTCAGCAACCTACTGCATTTCTCCCACAGATCTGCTTTATGCCCTTGCAGATGCTCCTTAGTTGGAATACATCTGATTTCCTTTAAGGTCATCACACCAAGATTCTTAGCGTCTTTAGGAGCACATTATTTTCACATGGGTAACTCTGAAGATAATCTAAGAATCCCCTTTTATTTCAAAGGAACAGAGAAACTATTAAGACTCAGAAACGTTTCTGACTCCTAGTTTCTGGGGACTTGATGCAGCCCAGCTGCACTCCCCACTTCGGCAGCAGAGGGTGCTGGCAGAATACCAAGGGTTCCTGCAAAAATACCCAGGACTGGCAGTTCAGGTGTGACTGCAGTTTGTCCAGAGCTCACACTTCACACAAGTCTCATTTAGGAAGATCAGCACGAGTGAATGGTTTTAGATTACGTTTTCAGCATCACCTAAAGTCTGCGAGATCTGCTCACCCCATGCGAAAGTGTGCAGCACGCTCACTCCTATGCCCCATATACAGCTTCTGCAGTCAAGCCTGGAAACAAGGTTAAACATTAGATATAAAACATCAGTCCAGCTGTTCTTGTAATTTAAGGAGAAAATGATTGATCAAGAAACCCAAGGTTGAATTTGAACTGCATGCACCGTTACAGTTGGTACAGACTCCTGTTGGCCACCTGTGGCTCTTAATTCTGCTCTGCAGCTATCAACCACACTCTCCCCAAGCCCAGCTGCTCCTATGGACACCGCATCCTGTCTTGCTTCCCACCACATGAAAGTCTTCAGGACAAATGGGCTACACAAACATCACTGCTGTTTCTTCTGCCCCTTAGCTTCAGCATGTCTTATTAGGAAGCCAGCGTAAAATCATCTCAAGCATTAGACAAACTCTGAAGGGCTGAACATCAGAAATGCTGACGGGCTGTAGGTGAGGTCACAGAAAGTTTATCTGTTTTGTTAACAGAACTGACTAATTTATGGGCAGAAAGGAAAACCTTTCTTGCTGTGCATATTTTTTTTTCTTTTCAGCTTGCTAGCTAATGGCTTCATGATGAAAATACCCAAGCCAAAACATCAAGAGTGTTTCATTAAATTAAGCCTAACACAACGACAGTAATTTTCCAAAGAACATCAGTACATGAATGCAGCACACTCCTGTAAGCATCATAAAGTCCCGAAAATGCCATCTCCTGTATTGCATCCTGAACTTGTTTTCAAATGCAACAGCTGCAAGCACGTTTCAAACCAATTAATACACCTTCCTTTTTTTCAGTCTCCATAATGAATGAAACCATTATGACTGCTGTCAATCAAAATTCTGCCTTATTACAATCTGCCTTTACCGCTAATAAGTGTCCCAGTTTCTTATTAGCTATGTCAAATTTTTGCTTCTCGATGAATAAATACATTATTTTCACTTACAATTAGCATGATACTTTCCTGGTGAAACTGAAGTATAGTTTGAAGTATAAAAGTTTGGTCCTCCTATGAAAGCTGCGCAATGTTTCTTAGGCTACAGTCACCACTGAAAACCCCCTCTCTGACAGAAAGGGTGAAAGGACAAGTTACCAAAAGCATAAGCCTAGAACGCTCCAGATTTCTAGAGGCAGACTGAATGTGACACAGTCGCTTCAAAACTTCTCCCTTCGCGCGGTGCAGGTGGTCTCAAGCTGGAGACCGCACCGGCAGCCGCTGCGCACCCACCGCCCGCTGCCTGGTTCCGTGTCCCCGGAGCATCACCCCACCGGACCGAAATGACCGTCCTGAGCAGAACGCCTTCTCCCGCGCCCCGTCTGAGGCGCTTTTCCCACAGGCAGCCCCGCTCCCTGCCGTACAACCCCGCTCACCTCGGGCGCGCAGCCAGAGCAGCGCCAGCAAGCAGAACCGCCGCGGCCAGCCCCGCTCCTCCCGCCGGCCCATGGCCGCCGGCCCGGCCGCCTCCTCTCCTCGCCGCGCCCCTTTCCTTTCTTTTTCCAGTTCTCCTTTCCTTTCCCCTTCCTTTTTCCCTTTTGCTTCCCGGCGGCTCCTGCCTGCGGCTGGCCCCGGCGGGGCAGGGCTGGCGGAGAGCCCGGCAGGAGGGAGCCCGCTGGCTAGGGGAAGCCGCCGCCGGGAGAGGGACCCCTCGGCTCCCCCTGCCCCGGCAGCCCCCCAGCCGTGCAAGGAAGCCGGAGCCGTCACGTCAAACTGCTTTAGCCTTTCGCACATCAACCGTTTCCTCCGCCTGCAAAGAGACCAATACCAGCGCCTCGGGAACTGCGACCCCTTCACAGGCAGAAAGTGCTCGCAAGCGATAGCAGCGAGAGAAAGAAACAGGAGAAACACGGAAAGCTGCGCTGCTGCACGGCGGCATTTAAAGATAAGGCACCCTCCCTGCAGCTTTTCACTGGACAGCTGTTATAAACACTTTCTAAGCTGGTGTCATTCCTCAAGTACCATATGAGCTGCTTCAACATATGTGCAGTGCATTATTTCCCTATAAGCCTGTTAGTGAGTCAGGCGTGCATGCGGATTTAACTTCACCCCTGATGGTCACACATGCACAGCAGTTGTGTCACTTTGTGTCACTTCTCTGCTGGGTGCACTAAACGAAAGCCACTCCAGCTACAGAGGTAGGATTATTAGACTTCTGCATTAATTGTTTCTTGATATTTGCTTAACAAAATGCCATTTTCAACTGATACACCAACTCTGATCAGTATCCAGAGAAAGGCTGTTCAGGTAGCAATGTCAGTGGCTGCAAACCTACAAAATAACCTATCTATTCATGTGCCCCTTAGGACGAGAACAAGTGTTTGGAACAACTTCTACAGCATCAAACAGCAATGTTATTGAACAAAACACAGGTGAGATCCCCAAAACGCTGAATACAGCAATATAACAGGAAAATTACAAACCACAATAAAAAGAGACTCACAACTACCAGTGACCAAAAAATATAAGAGCAGGGATAAACTAGGTATTTACAAATCAACTCCTATCAATATATAGTTATTATTAATGTTAGCACTATTATTTCTATCTACAAGAATGAGAAAAGTAGAGTTTGTGATTCATTAGCTGGTTTTTGATGGTGTTTGTTCAGTTTGGACTGCTGTAGCTAATGGAAGTCTGGCATCTCAGTTGGGTAAATTCTACTACAACACTTCAAATGGCATTTGGCTCTGAAAAAAGTGAACCCCCAGATGCTTTCTGGGGAAGATCCACATCTTTGATGATGCTTAGCAACATGGAAATCTTTGAAGTGGCCATTTAGCAGCTGTCACACAACAATTAGTAATGACAGAATAAAATTCAGCTTAACATGACTGAAGTAATCTGGCCAAAGTGTCCATAAACCAGATGCTGACCAGCTATCATCAATGTGATGAGCATTACTCTTGTCTTCCCAGTGATGTGCGGAATGTGTTTTCCTTCCCTCATCCTTTTGCTTAAAACTCCATTACCTGCCTGATTTCCATGCCATTTTACAATGCAACTGCAGCGCAGACATGCATTTCTATGCACATGATTGGAATGCATCTTTTATGTGAATAAAAGCTTTCAGTCTTTCTCACATCTTTTCATTACAATGAATGCAAGAAACTAACACGGTCATGTCTAAATGGGCTTCGAGCAACCTGGTCTACTAAAAGGTGTCCCTGCCCATGGTAGAAGGGCTGGAACTACATCATCTTTAAAGCCCCCTTCAGCCCAAACCATCCTATGATTCTATGAAACTTGATTACAGATTTGCTCCACGCATATCATTTTTCAAAGAAAAAAGTATCTTGGTATTAAAATTCATATTCAACCTATACACTGTCTTAAAAAAGCATGCTTGATGTTTCCTTCACAAGCTCCCATATAAACAACACGAAGATCCCTTAAAGCAATGGCTTAACATCTACTGACACCATTTTCAATGTTTCTGTTACTGAAATAAAAAATCCCAATCTACCACGTATCAGACACCTTTCAACAAACACCAGAGAACAGACCATTTGTCCTACATCAGACATTGGATGGCACTCTGGTGACCTTTTTGACTCCGAAATGCAAGCATACTATTATACTGGACACTCAGGGAACAGACACCACAAGCTCCAGTTGTGTGGCCGTAAAGAACTGATGAATTCAGAGCTGCAAACATCTGAATCTGGAAGACTGCCATTAAAGTATGGGGAATCTAACTGCAATGGTCTTAGGATGCCAGCAGAATCAATGCATCAAAAAAATCCCAGAGCTCCTTGTGCAGACTAAAGCAAACACAAGTGGGAAGAACCTCAAATACAGTTGGGAAGCTGTACCATACCTTGGCAATTTAAATCAACATATGCTGGGATAGCCACAGTTAGCTACTCTGGTTCACTGAAGAAAACCAGAGATCTGTAAGTAGGCATACAAAAGTTAGCCAAGGTTGAGCACATCTTAATGCTACTGGCATTCATAATTTCTTCTTCATCAGTATTAACCCCTGGTGCCTAATAGCTGTTTGTTAGGTGTGGATGGTGGAGGACTCTAGACAAAGTCAGTGATATCTCTCTTTCTTTAAATTAGGTTTCCTTGCAAATCCATACAGTATATATGGATATCAGGGGGTATTATTCCTCTTTGGGACAGTGGCCAGAAAGCACAAATGAAGAGGTGACAGCTCAGTGATGGGAAGCAAAGGGAAGAAAGAGGTTGGTTGTGTTTCTCTGATGTCCTCAGAGATCAAGGTGTGAACTGCAACTAAGGAATCTTTTTTATTCTGCATTTTCAATGAGCAGCAAGGTATTTTGCACAAGGCAAAATAAATAAACAAAGCAAGCAAAAAGGTGCTGTAATTACAGGGTTTGTTGGCAGGCTGTCAGAGTACATGGATCTTCCCCTCAATCCTGGGGAATACGTCAATATTGCACACTTGCTCGTATGGAGTCTGTAAGCAAGCAAAACCACTGCAAATTACTGCCCTGATAGGGACATTGTATTTCTGAAAATGGAAAGAAAATTTTCAAGTTATCATAAATGTGGAAAAAATATTTTCACATCATAGAGGATGATTTCATTGTTTCCATAGTTATTAATGTCATCAATGATACAACCATATCTTTGAGTTCTTCCTGCTAATTATGCTAGTTTCCTATATATTTTGTGTTCTGTATAAGCTCTTCACCTATTAAAAACCTTTTCTAAGCAGAAGCACAAATCAAGAAACGCTAAATTAACAACATTTCATTGCTGCTCTCTTTTATTTCCTAGTTAAAAAAACAATCCAATATTTAAACTACAGTAAGTAATATCCACATATCAAAGGCTCTTCCTTTAGATGAAACCTGCTTACTGCTGCTTTCTCCACAAAAGCTGGCAGAAATGAATTCTTTAAGGCAGTATTCTATAATATTTTGACTTGCTTTGTGCTCAAACACCGCATCCCCATTTGTGGAGCACAAACTCAAGAAGAATAAAAAGATGCTTTCATTCAACTTTGAAAAACTGAGGCATTCAAACCCAGGGACAGGCAGAAAACAAAAGCTGTGACGTGCTTAGAAATCTCTGAAAAGACTCTTAAAAGGCTCCGGAGAAGTGAGTTGAACCCTTTTGCCCCAGTTTCTTCCCTTCCACCCCACTCTACCTGTAGGGTGCTCCACTGACAGCCCCACACTGAGCAGAGCACCCCAGGCCCTGCACAGGGACTGCCACTGCCTCGGCACCCCATCCCCCTGCCACCTTGGCTGAAGGGACTGTCTAGTATTCCAAGCACGTATTCCTCTGGCGTTTGTCTTTTTGTTTGGTTTTTTTTTTTTTTTCTTTACAGAGATCTGCCAAAGTTTCCCCTCCCCTCTGTCACCTTCCCCCCATTTGGAAAGGGTAAAACAGAGGCAAGAAGGGAGAAAATCCCGTAACTTTTCCAAAGCATGCAAGGATGATTTGTGTTCGCACTTATGGGATATGACTGTCACTGCTGATCTGCTTTCAGGCCTAGATTACATCTGATAAGGGCTGACCTTATTTGAGTATTCACACATTATGCACTCATGGAGAGCACTCTGGACACAAAAGTCCCTCAGATGTTCTGGGCATCAATCACGCTCACAGCGTGGAGGCTGCCAAACTTTTCTTCCCTTTAACTCTGGAGAGGAGAGGATAGTCCAAGAGAGACTTAATAAAGTTTAAAGCTGTGCCACAGTATATTTGGGGCCCATTGTCTTTTAAAATCATGCTTTTCAACAAATTCTCTGCAGTTACCACAGGCAACAATCCATCTTTAACAAATTAGGGCGGGGGGAGAGACTGTAGGGAGGAGGGAAGGCAAACAAAGGGCTTACCAAGTCTTTAAGACAAATAAAAAATGCCAACCAACCAACCCCCTCCTCTCTATTTTTGCCACATATTTACAAAAACTAAGCAATTTCTCAAAATATTTCCTAAAACCACAGTAATTTCAAAACATGTTTAAAGCAAATCACATCCTTAAGAACTCATGAACCCATTGTTCACCATGCGCAAAAACACTCATTACCTCAAATAATGCATGCTTTCGTAAAGAATATATTCTGAACATCACTAACCACTGAAACATTTCATCTGTTGCTATGACTGACACCTCTGTTCAGACTTTCCTGATTTCACAAGAATTAAAACTAGATTTATAAACCTTCTGTTTCAGTCTGCACGTTTATTTTATATCATGAGAGTCAGGAGGAAATAAGAGCACACAGCAGCTGATGCACGTGTTGCTCAGAAATGTATTTACCAGCAGGGCCCAGCTTAATTTATTTTAAAGTCTAAATTCTCATACAGCATCATCCTTATGGAAAAAACAGGCTCTACATACTGCAAATTTTTATGGAAACAAACAGTCTAAATAAACCATCATACCTAGCTCTCAAACATCTTTTTTATTCCCTGCATCTGCAGACAACATGAAATGACACTCAAAACAAGGTATGATTTACTTTGCTAGAACATGCTTGTTAACTCTGAAACTTACGCCATATAAACTTTCTACTCTCCACAGCTACACACCCCAGGAGTAACATTGAGCTAAGGCATTTTTTCGTATGACTGGAAATAAGTACAAAGTGCAAACACTCATCAACCAAAGCCTTGGACAGGGTGCCCTGAAGAGTTCAGTGTGTTCTTTTTCAGGTTTAGATGCTGTCAGTGATGGAGGGCTTGTTGCTGCAATTTGGGAGATCAGTTCACAGTATGATGCATCTCATCATGAGCAAGTCCTGCTGCTTTTCCAGAGCTGGTTTGTCAGAGGTTTTCCTTCCAATTTAAAACCATTTATTTCTCAGTTATATGTCAAAAGTGACTGATCCTTGAGAAAAGCAGCAGCACGCTGTCAGGAGAGGTGAAAAGACCTTTGGATTAAACCACAGGTAAAGTTTATTGAGAAGGAAGTAGTTTTCAGGCAGAAGAAGATCTAGTAGCTTCCAGTAAAAGGGACAATATCCAAGATGATAGCATAGAGAAATCCACTACCGGTTTCTCTGAATTTTTATTTAAGCCATTCTCAGCAGTAGTTTGGACACTGACTGCCTTCAGGAGGGACATTTCCTAGTGAGAAACTGCTGTGGCTGCGTATCAAGTGTTGCAACATATTCATTTTAAAATACAAACAGCAAACCATCCATCTCATCACATGTGGGAATTGGGACGCTTACTAAAGACTGAGATTTCAATCCATGTGTCCTGTCTATAAAGCTGTATTCAGTCTTAACTGAAGTGTTCATTAGCAAGATTCTGGCTACACAGCATTTGGGTCACAAATTTCAAAAACATAAGTCATCATAAAGAGGCAGCTTTGGAAAAGGTGGCTATTTAGGAAAGTTAAAGGAGCTTGGACACGCGTTTGACTTAATAAACCAGAAACAATTATTTATAGGTGTTTGTCACACTCTGCCTGATATTGCAATGAGAACCTGCACAGACTTTGTGGTACTACAACCAGCAGTTACCCCTACAAACTGGGAGTCATGCAGCCACCATCAGCTCAAACAGCTGAGCACTCTACAGCAATTTATCTGCTGCAGCTCCCACTACCACAAGTGGCTATATCTACCCAGCTGTTGAGCCAGAGCAGACTGTGCCCAGATGTCTCAGACTATGTCAAAACAAAACCGCACTTAAATACAAAGGCTAAAGGCATCCCCAAAAGATCATATAACATAGCGATCGCTGCACTGACACAACAGGGCAGACCAACAGCTCAGCTTGTCCATATTCCTGTCTCCAATAAAAACTATTTGCTTTTTATTAATTTTTAAATGCACTGCTTTGTAATTTCATTGGGATGTCTCCTGTCTTTTATTATGTAGAAGGTTAAATGGAAAAATCCAATCTGCCTCCTGTTTTTACATGTATTATTTTATTTTCCTTCTTCTGTCTCCTCTTATTGAAGTCCTCTCTAACCAGCCCCCAAATTTTAAATTCCTTGCTCCTTTAGCAGATAGTTTGTCTCATATTTTAGTCACCCACCTATTTCTGCTGCACCTTTTAATGAGCTGAGATGGCCAGATCCAAATGCAGCATTCCCCAACTGATATGGCACTTGCTGAGCCACATGGTTGTTTTCAGAAACCACGTTTATCTGCCCGCTGGAGTAAAATGTTTTATTTGCTTTTCTCACTGTGCAAAGCAGAAGATTGCATTTACTTGTTCAAGAGGACAAGAGGGATAATTTTTGTACTCAGAGTTAATTCAGCATTCAGGAAATATACCAGTATTTTGCTTTTGACAATGTGCACTTGCCAAAATTACTTTAACCTGCCTACTCACATCACTTTAGCAAATCTCTTGCAGCTTTGTTTGATTCTTCCTGATCTAAGCTAATTTAGATAATTACTTTTTCCTTCTCTGAAGTAGCTCTTTCCTCCAAAGTCAATAATATCCAAAACCAATTCCAGAAGTAGCTTATTACTGCCTTCCTGGTTCGCATGGCAGGAGCAGTTATGCCTCCCAAATCTCTGTTTCTCCTTTTCCTCTCAACATGCCAAAGAATAAGGCTGCAAGCCAACAGAAGAGAAACACCAACAGGAATGGATAGTTTACCTTGATGGTTGGCTACAGAGGGGAGGAGAACAAGGAGAGGGCTGTAACTGCCCTCAGAAAAAAATCTCTTAATCATTCATACTATTTTTTCAGGGCTTTCCTCTTTCATCCGTAGACAAGACCCACAATCAACCTGGGCCAAAAGCCCCTGTCTCTGGGAGCCAACCCGCTTGGCTGCTGCAGGCAGAGCTGGCAGCTGCTCTTCAGCTCATTTTGCCACCTGGGAACCTAAATTTAGTCCTCTGGTCTGGCCAGAAGAAAGGGTTGAAGGGGTGAGGGCAGACGGGCTTAGTCCTATTCTCGGCACGACGTTAGGGAGCTTAAGCAATGCACGTGCATCTCTGCACACGCTGACTCCCACCTGGTACGTTATTAGGCAAACTGACCATCTCCCTGCTGGGTGAGATCTTTCTAGGTGGCTGTAATGACAGCTAACATGCCAATCTGAAAGTGTGGAAAACCAAGGTTAAACCTACACCAACAAGCCACTCTACAGGAAATTTTGTCTTCCTTTCCTTTGTAACTGAGAAAAATTACACTAACAGGTTTAAACTTGCACAACAATAATAGGCAATCTTTTTATAACATAAAGCGTTCTCACCAAGTAAGTTAAGGCAGAGTCTCTTGGTACAGTATTGTATCTGTACATAATTTCATGTTTCAGAAGTTCCTTTCACCACAGCTTGCATTTCAGCCTCCAAGGTATTCTCACAAGCAATAAATGCACAAGGATGTGGATTCATCCCCCACACTAAATGCATGTCTGATGGATTTGGAAAGTGTCCTACAAATTCAAGATAGGCATCTGCCGAAATAAATCCAACACTAAATTCTTGCAGAGGATATTTTTTATTCCCATACCTCTTACTGGTTAACAATTTCCAGTTGAAATAACTTTTTTTTTTTTTACTGAGCAAACAACATGTTCCTTTTTGCAATCACATTGTTCTGTAGGTTGGACTTCACAGCAGATCACCCTGAAGAACCACAGTGGCACCTAAAACCGCACCTGGCTTTAGGTACCCAGGCCTCCAGGGAGCTTAATGCCATAATACACACCCACTATTTATAACTTTTCTATAGTGACAGGTGCACAAAGACCACAGAAGTAACCAAACACACAGAAAGTAAATGCATTTCGTGACTTCAGTGTGCTAAAGCCAAAGCAGTATTTGGCCTCCAAATAAATCTCAGCTGTATTTACAGGTTTACCACAAACAAATGTCACAAAAAAGAAAAAAACAAACAAACAAACAAAACCACAAAAAGACAACCCAAAATAAAACCAACCAGCAACTGAATTTCACTCCATTGCTACCAATTGCCACCAATATTACAACAGAAGACGCATCAAAACTCCAGAGTAGTCCCTCATATGGCAAGGGCAAAATAAAACCTCTCTGCATCACTCTTTAGTGGTATGATGGACTTGAAGGCAAGTAGGAGCTTGCATAGTCCACTGGGGTACTGAATTCTCAAGAATTAATTTCAGTATCTCTCACTTCTGCAATATTATTAACAATAAATTTACACTGGAAGATACTAGACTTCAACAGTGTCCCTTATTCTGGGGGCACATTTTGTCTGCTTGTGTTTTCTTAGCTAAAATGCTTATTCAACATTAAAAAAAGGCCCTTGGCTCTGCCTCTTTAAATAAGTAGACAGCTTCTTTAGTCCTTCACATTCCTTCACCTGTCCCCAGTTACACAGTACAGCTGCTTGAGGGTTTAAGATTTTTTTGTGAAGTAACAGTTCATGATAATCTTATTAAATCCTTTCTAACACTTTCCAGTTCATACAGGATTTCCTTCGCTGGGGTGAGTGGAGCAAGGATTGGCTGTTTAAGCAATCTCTGTGCAAAAAGTCACCCAAAGCTCTCCTTGCAGAGCAATCCTCAGCAGCCAGAGAGTGCGGAGGAACAAAATCCTGGCCCCAAACGAGGAGCTGGAATAAATCTGGAGATGTAGCAGCTCTCTGTCTGCAGCTGAAAACCAGCATTAAAAGTGTAATCCCCAATAACTTTTGCATGTAAAACAAATCATGTGCTAAGCAAGCTCCTTTACCTGTAAATCATTCTGTTTAAATGTAGAAAAGTCTCTCTCTCTCCACTAGTCTAGGAAGTACTCATCTCAAAGGAATTGGACTGTTACGCTTTCTAGGAGAGGCTCCATGACCAGGTTGGCTGCTCAGACATCTCAGCCATTCCCAAGAACAGGAGTCAAGCCTCCCCAGGGGAAACAGAGAGTGTGAAACACACATGAGCAAAAACCAGGCCTGATTATTTTATAGATATGCCTTCTATGAGATCTTACAAGCCATGCCATGGGTGTCCTGAAAGCATTTTCAAGGAGAGAGACCTCCACAAAGAAGCAGATGTAAGCAAGAAAGCCATTGGGAGTGACAGCAAGAAAAGCTAGAATGTCTTAAACCACTCTATGAGGAAATGGGAACAGTTTTTAGGCTCCATAAAAAAAATCATCTATAGCACCAACTATTTCTATCAAATGGTCAGTTTTCATTTCACTGTACACAGTCTCATCAACTGCAGTTTAATGGGACTTTTCCCTATTTACATGCACTTAAATGGCAAATGCACATTTCCTGCTCCAACTGCCAAAAACTACTTTTTCAGCTTGCCTGCATAAGCCCATTCAAAATGGCCAATGCAAAATGTGTAAGACAATTTAAAGTCCAGAGAAAGGGCTGGCCAGCTCAGGTAATGGGATAACAAATATTTTTACAGGCCTTTCAGTGGCTTAAATCCAGGACAGCTCGGCAGTGATTTATTTTTCTCCAACAGCTCTAGGGTGGCCTATGTAACATTAGCTGGTAATCACAAACCAGCTCTCTAGAGGGCATGTTCCACACCCAAAGCAGCAGCGACTGGTGCTCTCTTGCTGAGGGTCGCAGTCAAAAGACCAAGGACTGAGTGGGGTATGTGGGATATCTCATGCCATCAGAAGGAACAAGGCTCAGTGGCAGAGCACTATGCTAAGATTTTGCAGGATCAAAGCACAGATCTTCTTACTTAAGCCATAAATATAGGTGTCACTTTTTATGATCTCCCTGCTAGCACTCTGAATAAACATTAAAAACAGTTTTTAAGGGTTATGCAGAATTTGTCTTTCAAAAACATACTCCTTCAAGAACACATAGCATAAGCTGTTTGCAGTCTGAGTTGCTACTGCAGTTCACGCTTTTTTATCTGGCAAGGTGAAAATCGTCATAGAATCACCAGATAGTTTGGGTTGGAAGGGACGCTTAAAGGTCATCGAGTTAACCCCCCTTGCAATGAGCAGGCACATTGTCCCTACATCTCAGTGTAGAAGGGAGTAAATATTAATGGCACAATTTGTGCTCACCGTTGGGGACAGTTCTGATTCCTGAGACTTCGCTGATGAAGATTATTGCATAACTGAAACACCTTATCTAAGATAAGAATTGGTTGCAAATCTCCATGCACTGAACGCCTGCAACTCTTGCCACCACCTCCTCTGCTGCAGGGCACCTTCAGTACACTGCCCTAGCCTGCAGGCTCCAGCTTCATCCATAGAACAAATACATTTCTCAAAAACATGTGAAATCTAATTAGTGGTATAAGTCTCATTGCATCGAGCAGCAACACACTTTTTAATCTTACACACTCATAAAGTGAAAATTGTCAATCAATAAGCTCCCAGCCACTCACTGCAACCAAAATAAGTGCTTGCTTTCATCAGGACTAACTAGCCCAGCATTTTATGATGCTAAACTCAGGTGAGTCACTCAGTGCTGAAAGGACTGCGCAGGTAATGCATAATAATTGCTTGATCCTTGGCAGCTCTGGTACCACAAAAGGAATTTTGCCCAATCTCTGGAAAGCAGCATGTGCACACACCAAAACCATACTGACACGTTTATTCCATGAAATCACACTGGGCCAGCACAGGCCACTCAGTAATGTATTAGAGGAGGCTCTTGGGGGCTGATTAAACTTCTATCACTAAACTTCCCAAGTATAACTGACATTTGATTATATAGTTATATATATTATATGTATTTTTTATATATATAATATAGATATTTTATATATATATATAATTTCCTGACTCCCATGCCACTCCATGCACCTCCACCAAAACATCCAAGACAACAGAGGCTAAAGTGTTTCTTGTTTGGCTGAGATAATTCAGCAACATCTGCATGGCCCATTCATGTGCTGATGCAAGTCTGGTATCTTCAATGTCTTTCAACGACTTTAAACCATCATCAGGCTCTGGTAATTCTCATGCTCTCAGATGAAAACTAGAAGATGATGGAACACTCACAAATCTAATGTGATCAAAACAAACACAGAAATGCAGCTTCTTTTCTTTAACAATTCCCTACTATCTTTTAAAGAGATGTGATTCAGATAGACATTACAGTTTTATGCTCTCAATTCCCATTATATTCACTCATGTCTAACATAAATACCCCATGACCAGATTCAGTTTTGCCACATTTTTCATTAATTTTGGCTCATCTGGTTTTGGCATATTCTCTGAATGCGCCTTCTTCAAGATGTGCTAATATAGTTCTGGCTGTAGATAATACGTTAATCTCATCACTTGGAAATATTCAGGTGGAAAATAAGAACTAGAAGTCACATGCTTATTTAAAACATGTACCTGGACAGTATCAATATGACATAAGGTCAGTAGATTAAAATTAAACTACAATTCTGTAATATCATAAAATTAATTGACCTGCTAATTAAAGGAAACACATTTCCACAAGAATAAGAGCAGTGTCCAAGTAACAATTCCACAATAATACATTTCCAATTAAAGAATTACAATAGACTACTCTTATTTTTTCTCCTTAATGTTAGGTTGTAATTCATTATTATTATTATAATAATTATTTATCATTATTAATATTCAGGCAGCTGAATATTAACTTACAGCTTCTGCTCTTTGTCTTTGTAGTAACTAGGAAATGTTTTCAAGATCAAATCCTGATTTTATTAAAGAGATATCTACAGACCAAATTTTTGAAGTTGTCTTGTTTTCCTTTATATGATCCCTTGTTCTTATCTTTTTTATCAAAATACAGAAAAATCAGCAAAATCTATGAGAAACTGACTGCCAGACTTACAGGAGTGCAGAGGAGTGGATAACACAGCAGAAACAGAAGTAGTTCAATTATTGCTGTTTCGTAAGTAAAAAAGGCTAATTTCCTAGGCCACAAGACTTGGAAAGCAAACACATGATTATAAGAAAGCAGAATCATTTAGTGAGTCAGGGGGCAGCCAATTTATTATTTAACAATCCATTTACAGTGACAACTTTATAAATGCAAGAGTGTGAAAACTGCATAAAATATGATTTTTAATCATTTTTTGTGATCATATCCTGTCACAACATACCACTTACTGATGTTGCTATATGATACTACAAGATGATCATATTTCATCAAATTACAAGCAAAATGCATTACATTCTAAAAATCATTTTTCATATGCAGTTACATTTCTGTCAATAATTACATTTCTGACTTTTGGTCAGACTGCATCAGTGCCCAAAAGGAAGGAAATAGTACCCTGTATTGTCAAATTATCCACTAAGGTTTAGTTTCAGTAATTCAGCATTCATTCCAAACACTTAAATTTAGCAGTAACTGAATTTAAAGCTCAACTCCCTCACCCCCTCAAAATCTGAGAAAAGCAGTTTTCCTTGAATTTGACATGAAAATGAAAAAAGAGAGGGGTGGAGAAAGAGAGAATCAAGACATTGTTCCCATCACACAGTATCTGTGGAAGGATTATTTCAAGTCAAAGCTACCGAGAAATGGGGGCGGGATAGAAGTCTAATATGCTGAACGGTAGTTCCTGCTTCCCATGAAAGCCATCTGTTCTGTGCATGTACATGGTTTGAAAGACATTCCCGGGATTGTGTCAAGCCAAAGGAATCCCCACTAGAGTTACAGAAATATAAACTCCCTTTACACTGGCAGGAGAGCTCTAAAATGCAACTCTGAAGACACATATACCACCACTAGGCTCAGAACCATAACAGTTCTGCTGACATACCAGACGTTACGCAGGATTTTCTCATCTGATATTATATTATGAGAACTGAAACTTTAGCAGGGACAGCATTGCAATACTTTGAATTAGAAATTCTTCAGATGAGTATAAGGCGAGATCTCCACTCCTCTCTATTGCAAAAGGGCATCATCGCCCTTTCTCCCATTTGCAGCTGACATGAAAAATGCCTGGAAAATATTTCTGAAATAAGATAAATTCCATAACACAATTTTTGCCATTACTGATTTAAATGGGAGTGGGACACAGCACAGTTTGATTTATATACTTGTTCCACATTTATTTCCAAACTCTGAAAACAGGAGTCAGAAAACAGAAGTCTAACAATTAATACTTGTATAAGAAGGATGATCCTTTCTGTGAGCCTGTCATTTTCACAGTCCCTTGTCTACAATAAGATTTGAGTTCAAATTGCAATTATTTTTCCTAGGGAGCAATTAAATACTGCTACCAATGTTAAGCATAAACAGAACTCTTAACTACAAGCAAAGCTCAGATGACCAGCTGAGGTTCAAGGGTTCACTGCACATGAATATCCATAAATACCACTGACAGCCTTAGCAGTATAATGAACTTTGCAGCAAGTCATGCAGGCAGTCCACACAATGCATGAACATAATGCCTCTAACCTTAAAGCAAGAAACATCCAGAAGCAATTCAGAGCTACTTTTATGGCCGAGGCAGTGCATTTAAGAACTATTTAAGAAACAGTCCAACCTGGCTTTTCAACTGTTTATGTGTTTATTATTTTTTAAATCATTCTGTGAAATTGGGCAGTAGAAACTGCATGAAACACAAGCTGTACGTAAAGATAGTTCCACTGAATTGTCATGCCATGCAGCAGTATATTCTTACCTCCATTAATTTAAGCATGCATCATTGCAAATTCAACACCCTTTGCTTTTTAAGGAAGCATATATTATCTTATCTTTAGGATGTTTATTTTTTTTTCTTGTAAAAACTAGCCACAGTATCACACAGCTTCACATAAGTAGGTATTAATGTCATCTCTTGAAATACACATCCCACTCCTAGCTCCAAAATCAGATCTGAGTTAAAGAAACACTCTCTACTTGAAATCTATATGTTTGAAGCATTGGTTTTGTTTCTTTAACTCCACTGCTTATTTTCCTAATTGCAAAGATGCTGTTTCTCTACTTCTGTGGGAACCTGCGGCACGAATAATGGAGGAAGCTACCATATACACCTGTATATCTCATAAATGCTGCTAACAAAAATGAACAGATTAAAAGTACAGTATATTTTCAATTGACTCCAAGCTTTAGGAACCCTAAGAGTTGATTAAGATGACTTTAAAGAGTTATAAACTAAAAAGATGTATGGTTATCAGGTCAGTGGTGGTTTTGTAGGTACATACAGTATAATGGCAATGTCCCTTCCTATCTTCTTCATCCAGATCATGGCAGAGATCTTTCAAAGTGCTTTTTGTAACTTTTTAAGTCACACAGAAGGTTATCACATCTATTTCTGTCTCTGCTGAAATGTTATTGCTCCTTATAAAACACTAGCTAGAAGGAATGGCACAAGACCCCCATCTATTTCGCAGCTGGGCTTAGTTTAAACAGCCTTCCACAACAGCTTAGGTGAGATATCCAAGCTTATACCAAAGAAGATGAGAAGCACTCAGTGGTCTTGCCAGCTTTCTGGTAGAAAGGCAGTAATCATCAGCAGATAAGCAGTAATGTATTAAGACCAGCATGCCTGTTCCAGCAGCAAACATCTGTATGTATCCTATTCTGTCACTGTACAGACTTGGAGTTCAGCACTGTAAGGGAGCTCAATGTTATTATCTACAATGCCTATCACTCAGACTAAGATTTTCCAGCATAGGTTAGGGGTGCTACAGGGCCCCAATATAAACTAGAGATGATTTCAATTACTTTATTACTAATTTGCTTTCTGATACTTAACATTAGACTAGCAGCCTGCTGAAGTTAGCAGACCCTTCTGATTTTGAGCTCAGGTTACATACTGATCACTGGTGATCACCAAATCTCCACAGGCATTATTTTCTACGGCCTAAGCAGCTTTAATAACCTATACACTAGCAGCTCACACGTAAGTACCATGGCATGTAATGAAAACCTCCTTATGTGTGATCCTGGGTTGGGAAAAGTGTTTCCCAGATCGATTGTGCTAAAAGACAGTTTTTTAAATGTCAGCTTTTTTTCTTTCCTCTGCTCATCAGTTGAGACGTGCTTCTGTGCAGCTTCAGAAGGCTGCTGCACACACCAACCAACCTGAACCAGAGATGCTAATGCTTTTTTGGCCACAACAGGCCTCACTTTCATGCAGGGACACCCAAAAGATATGTTATTCTTGAAACTGATTCCTCTGTACCATGACAGGGGAATTCTGTCTTTAGCAAGAGGACAGATGCACGCCTCCCTGACAGCCCCCGGAAGAGGAGGTGTCAAGGAAGATACCAGAGTGCACCAGTGTGGTACATCTGGCCTGCTCACACCTACACAGTCCTTGGGAACAGGAAAAGTGGGGTCTGGATCATGTACTGGGTCACCCAGCCCCTGCCTATTCCTAATTTTAAGTGAAAAATGGGTTTGTTATTCCTGGAAGAAGAAATCAATATAATTGCTGTGCAGTCTGAATTTTCTGTCTCCAGTGTTTGCTTCTTTAGTGCTTCAAATTTCTATCGGTGGTTTTGGTAGTCCTTTTAACGTATCACCTTGCAGCTGATTATGATCTCTAAAACCTCTGCAAGGGATTTTCCCCAGACAGATGGGGCAATAACCACAATCCTGTTCAGTGGCTGAAGTAACATGACATGAACAGGTTAGTCCCATCTTGTTCTCAAGAGCTACTCACAAATAGCTTTGTAAAAGGGGATGTGAATGAAATATTTATCATTCATTTTGGATTGAAAAAGCCCTCTAACCCTGCTAGAACAATGGCTAATAGTGGTAGTACTTGCTTTCTTCACACCTATAAGCTTGCACAAGTTTAGAACACAAGTCTGGAAACTGATATCATAAAATGCAGCTATTTGAATATTCTAACTGCAAATTTAGAGGGGAAGATTGCAATTCTTTTACACTAAAAGTGCTGCCTAAACTTTCCCAGCGATACGCAAATGCAGCTTGAAAGCATTTACTTTAGCCCTTCTCTGATAAGTAAAAGGCCACCATTCCAGTAGCAGTATTTTGCTTTAGGGTTGATGTGCTACAATTATTAAAATATATACACTGAGATGGTACTTTATGCGTAAGTGTAGGATGCAAATACGGCCTCAAAGCTAGAGGCAAATAGCAAGCTATCTCAAAGGCAACAGAAAGAGCTGGCTAGGGAAGAGTGACATGCCCCATTGAAGAGCATGAGAAAGGCTGCAAGAGGCCATGCAGTGGTGTATGAGTGTGACAGGCAAGCTGTCTGCTGGCCAAGTGTGCTCACTCAGCTGCCAGAGTGGCTGTGACCTTGTAACCTGGCTAAATATTGAACAGGCAATAATCCTACAATAACACTAATATATGCAATGGGCTCCCAGAACTAATACTGCTTTTTAAAAATATGGGTTTTTTTCATTCACCCTATTTTATTCAAGCATGCTGAAGAAGTGCTATTTCCTAGAACTGTTACCAAATCAAGATGTTATTTCCATGCTTCTCTAGAAGCAACTGTTTACCTTTTAAAAAGCACAGTTTAAAAATACAGTCAAAGTATAAAAGCACAGCCACCATAATGTTTAAAAGTTTTACTGCAACAACCGTTATTTCATTTCCAGGTTACATCCTGGTGCTGACAGCTTGCCTGCTGCAGAGAAAAAACAAAGAGAAAGAAAAAAGTATGTTAAATAGCTCTTAGGATAAAAGAGATATACACTGAGAACTTGGATTTAAAACTTTTGACAGCTTAGGAGGCTCTTTTCTCCTCCGTCAGCCAAACAAATCCAAAATGTGTAGCTCTTGTTCAAAAACTTGTACATTGCATGATTCAGCATCTTGATTATTTCAGTAACTTGTTAGTCTTGCTCTTAATTATTGATAAATGGACACGTAAAGGTGCTATATTGAAGACTCAAGATTTACTTACTTCTCCCCCAGAAACCACTACTGAAGCAAGTAACGAAAAATTTAAAGGAACTATTCTACAAAACCTTGAATAGCATCAATCTCTACCAAGACTCAGACCTTCAGAAAGACAACAAACAAGTCAATAGCCAGCAGCATCAGAGATTCAACTCAATGTATTTGCAGAGCAATAAGTGACAGAAGTAATTTTTATTCAGTTTCTAGCATTCATGCAATTCCTTCAAAGACTGCAAGATAGCCATAGCAACAAAATAGCTATTTTGTTATTACCAGTGTTTAGCAGAAGAGGATTACTTGAGGTACTCAGGTCTTGCTACATTAAAACTTGGATGGAAGTTACCATATATGATGATTCAGGTTCAGAGCTGTACTTTCACAAATTAAACGCGGCATTTCAGTAGTTTCCACCTCTGTTCTACAGAGTAATAGGGAGCAAATGTGTTCATACCTGCCTGTTGCGATCAAGAAGTAAATAAATCTGCAAGCAAAAGGACTCTAACTAAACCATGAAACCTGAGACTCTTAAAATAGGAGGAATGCAGGTACCTGAAATGCCATATCAAATATCCATATTATTATTAGTAGTAGTATATTTTGTGCATACTACATACATATCTCAGAAACCCAGTATCATAATTTGAATTGGGAGTCTGTTAACGCTGCATATATATAACAGTCACAATGAGAAGATATTTGTAAAGAAAACATGAAACTGCCTGGGAATCTGTTGCCTAAAGCCAGAGGGATGGGAATTCAATTAACTCCCCAAATACTAGAGCTCTTCACATGTCTCACTTGTTTCAACTCCCCCAATGTTTTCATTTGCGCACACAAACAAACAGAACACAGCAAAACCCTTCAGGCTATCAGTATTACCTGACACATACTAATAAGGCAGAAGAGTGGGGGCGCAGACACATAACTTCGAAGACATACCTTTACACAATAGCATCTTAATTACTCTTGATTGACAGGAAAATAAGACACTGTAGTCACACTTACAGCAGACACCAACTGTAAGGACTAGATGTTGCTGAGCTGATCCCTAGTCGTTACACTCAATGACAATTTGTAGAAAAGATTAGATTGGACCTTCTGAGCTTTTTAAGATGTCAGGGTGCTTTTATTCCTGGCAGTGTACATTGAGATATTTTTTTCTGTTTTGAACATCTGCACAGTCCTGTGCCTCAAAGGTATAATTTTACAATGGAAAAACCTAACAACCTCTGTGATGCAGGCAAATCAGTGGGTACATCTCAGGCCTAGAAAAGTTTGTGGATTGCTTTTTGCTGTGTTGCAAAAGTTGAGTATGAAGTTTAACAAATGCCAGGAAACAGAACTGAAATTTCCATTCTCTTGCCAAGCAGACATTGCACAGCGCTCTTTTGGCAGAGGGGCAAACAGTGGCCAGACAGCTTATGGCTGTGGCAATCAGATCCACATTGCTATACACTAATGCCTAAACATTTGGAAAATTGCCTGCATCTTTGCAGGTTGTGATTTTCAGGAGAGATAAAAGCATGCTGCAATCATTTGCATAGTGTTCATTTTATGTTTTTATTTTCATTTAATAGTAAAAGCCCATTTGTAGCTTCAGATACTCTTAAAAACACAGATGATTTGAACATGAGAATTTCTTAATTTTCATTTCATGCTAAGTCTTCAAGCTTTAGGAAATTACATTTTCAAACTTCTCCCTGACTTGATGAAAATTAGAAAGTTCATTTTGTATTCTTGCATGAAAGCAGAAATTTTCATTTGATCACTTGAGTGTAGACACCAGGGAAACCAGACAAAGAGCAATTACTGGAAGGCTAATGATGAGGTTACAAACACTGGCAGCTCTGTGTATCCATTCAGAGCACTGCAGGGGGATGCTGACAAGTTTGCCTGCTTATCCTTCAATCTCCCACTGAAAACACTAGTTCACTGCCATATACTAAAAGAATCTAAATCTTTGAAATGGGACTTTTTAAAACATTCTTCACTGTAACTTTAGGACATCATCTCTTAAATCTGATCTGATTTCCTGGCTGTGACGATCACTGACAGATGGCTGGATTGTTGTTTGACCTTAACTGCTCACACTGAGGCACCAGCTGCTTTTTCAACAAGAGTGGGGAAGGACCTCAAAGAGACAACCCAGGAAAAGAATGGGTAGGAAAGGCAGCATGAAACACACCCTGCATCACCACATTGGCTGGCATCACACAATTCCCAAGTTCTGTAAGGTATACAAAAGGGACATTCCCATGTATCTGTATCACTAGTAAACACACCACAGGAAAATGAGCTGGATGTGTGGCTTCAGCACACAGTGCAAGTGAACACCTCAAATGTAACATGGAAAAGTACCTGCAACAGGAGAGTCCTAGGGATCTGAGGAAG
This sequence comes from Psittacus erithacus, assembly GCA_009867235.2. Taxonomy (NCBI): domain Eukaryota; kingdom Metazoa; phylum Chordata; class Aves; order Psittaciformes; family Psittacidae; genus Psittacus; species Psittacus erithacus. The sequence continues at coordinate 41,099 of WYDI02014686.1, forward strand.
TGCCGAGACAGATGCCACTGATGCAGCAATCTTTTGTCCACCTTTTTCAAATAAACATAAAGAAACAGTGAATGCCACAATCAATTCCTAACCTGCCCCATCTTGAATGCAGAGGGGATGGTAATGTAAATAAACTACTACATAACACCTTTTCTGTTTTCCTTTTAGATTCGAGGCAAGTGTGTGCATTCACATTAATATAAGAGTTTGAGAGGCTTGCTTTAGTTTGCTTTAGTTACCTATTAGCAGGTTACTGCTAAATTATTTTGGCCAAAATTGGTACTATTTCTGCTAGGATTCAGCATTTCTCTTGTACAGGCACAGGCGAAAAAAAAAGAAAAAAAAAAAGAGAAAAAAAAAATATATATAGTTTTCCCCTTGAACAGCAGCCAGCAGAAGCAAGCTATCAGGGCACTGGAGGAGATGAGCACATGATGTGAAATGTCCTCCACAGCACAGGAAGTCTTCAGCGTCTATCCTTCACCTTCTTATCTGTTTAAAGATTTTGTAAAATCAATCCTGTATTTGGTTCCAACTTCTGTAACGTTCTGTCCTCTGCTCTGGAATGCAACTATGAGCTAGACAAAACACCAGGGAGGCCCTCAGAGAAGGAGAAGACCTTCAGACCCACAAAGCCTCCTGAAGGCTGAAGTTTACAATACACTTCTGTATTTGCAGGTGGCATGAGCAAGTTTCAATAATCATAATAAAATACACACAGAAACTGTGTATGTCTTAGCAGAAATTTAAACTTTCAGCTCTCTGTGCTGAAATCTGTCCTTGCTGAGTAAGTATTAAAAATAGTTGACCCTTGCTCATATTGCCTGAACTGACTCAAGCTCAGATAGGCAATGCTTTTGGCATAGGGTTTTGTTTGCTTGCTTTAAATTTTTGTCAAGGCTATGGAGATACACAAGCAATGAATTGATAAAACATCACAGGAATGTGTTTCAATGGTTAAATATTTTGGGTTTAACTAAAATGATTTTAATCTTCAATGCAATTGTTTTTAACTTAAAGTAGGAAGAAATTTTGAAATCTCTTTATAGATATATTCTTTTCTTAAAACAAAAATAAAAGGGAGAAGCGTTTCAAAATAAATGCTTTATGGCTTGCAGAGTATTGTTAATGAGTTAAGACATTTCCAAGGAGCTCAGAGAGTGACAACAGCACACAGACTGTGGCAGTGCCACAACTGCAGAACAGCCCCCCAGCAGTGAACGTCTACTGAAGCGAAGCAAAGCAAAGCCAGGGGGAGGGTTGGAGAGAGAGGGAGAAAGAGGGAAAGGAAGACAAGGAAAAAAAACTGTTGTAAGTTCACGCACCCCTATTACAAATTCATTTTAATTAAACAAAGAGATTATACAGACATTGCTGACAGGGATTATCAAAATAGAATGGCGCCACCTGCCCCTTGCAACCCAATTAATTAGTAGAGAATCTGAGGTGCCAATTATCACAAAGGAGTAAGAAAGGACCAGTAAACACAGCTCATGGTGAACTTGAAAATTAACTCTTTCAGCTCACAGCTGAAGCCCTACAGCCTCACACAGCCCTGATGCTTCTGCTACAGCCCTCTAAAAGCCCCATGCTGAAAACACGCAGCACACTTCTGCAAATCCATATTTCACATGACCTTGTGAAGGATGAGCACTTCTGCTCTTTCTAAAGTCACCAGTGTAGTTCTAAAAATTATGCTAGGAAATGTAAAATAACAGATAAAATCATTCAAGTTTGAAAGGATTCTTCAAATAAAAAGATGGATTTCTTATTGTTCTGTGCTTCAGGTATGTTAGAAAAATGTAGGTAATTTTCCATGCTGTACCAGAAAGTTTTTAAGAAAGCTAGTTCTTGAGTAGAATTCCAATTATTTACAGAAATCAGCTAAAAGTTTTATTTTTCTAAGAAGTAGGTCTGGCTCATATGTACTTGCCCCCTTCTCCCCCTCTCTATATAAGAAGAAGAATAACCTCTTCTCTTTCAGGCTTTTGGGTAGGATGCCTCCGGGAGTAAAAGGCTTACCAAGAAAGGAAATAAGGCTCAGCAGCAGTAACTAACTGCAAATCTGTTTTCTTGGAGAATCCAGCTTGTACCAGAGAATTCCATATACTTCTTGATTTGGATCTATGCACTGTGAGCCGCCATCAAAGGCGCTGCAGTGTCTGTAAGGGGGGTCTGCCTTAAGGACTTGCACAGCAGACTGATGGTGGCCCTGGAAAAGGAAAAACTACTGCCATTTGCCCTTCCTTGGTGTAAATTCCATATTACTTTAAGTAGAACTTTCTCCTCCTTTTAGAAGATTCAAAATTGTACCTCCCCTCAATCTATAGGCTTGCAGCTGTGTCACAAAGAGGAATTAGACAGCACTTCATACATGGGGCTTCTGTATTTGGCAGAAAGACACTGACTAATGACATTTTCAACCCTACCTCACCGGAGAAGTGATCTGCTGGCTTTTTGGGGAGGCAGTGCTAGCATGTTTTATGCAAACTTGTAATCACACCTTAATGGTCACTAAGCTTCATGGTCTCCTGAAGGTCATAAAAAACCAAATGAACAATCAGATACAAAACCATAGAACAAAAAAAGGCAAATGCTCTCTTTTCATTTACTTCCCTGAAATACAATTTCTTTTAGGGAATATTTACCTCTCCACTATGCATATGCTCGTTTTATGGTTACACTGACAGCCACTAAAAGTAAGACATAGAATGATGAACTTGGCTTATCGAGCTATATAATGCTCAATACAAAAAGGCTGGGTGAAACCTCAATTAGTCCAGTGTAAATCCAGTGTTATTCTGTTGTCTTTCCTGGATGTGAATTAACTGGAATTAAACACTGCTCCCTGGTTTTGTACTATATCTTCTACATAGCATTTGAAATAAAAGAGAAAGACTTGTATGTGACAAAGTGTGGCATTAAATAGCAGCTAGGTAAAACCTCTATTGATTAAAATGAGGACAAAAATAGTTTGAAAAGTTTGTTTTCACAGTCAACATTGCTAAATGCTCCTGTAAATAAAAATAAGAACATGGACATTATAAGCTTGGATAAAAGCACCAGGTAGTACAACTGTACTCAAATTAATTGTACAACTGATATTGCATAATACATAATTACATTTTCATATCTATCCTGAGAAGTGGAAAAACAAAGGCTAAATACTTTAATGACAATCTGTTAAATACAATAGGTTTTAAAAGTAAATTTGCTTGCAATTCCAAACTCCTCATCTTTTGTAAGTTCCTGCTGATCTTTACTCAATGGCTTTATTGTTCAGGGATCAGAAAGTGAGGGCTTCAGCTCTACAATGCGCAGTTTGTCACCCTGTGGATAAAGGAATTGCGAACCAAAGGAGTGGGACATATTTCCATTTAACATGTGCTCTGAAGAGTGGAGCACATGCTGCAAGGGCTTGAAAGCCCTGAAATACCCCCCAGTCACACCAGTTAACTTGGTGAGACCTCTGCACACCTGTGGGGTGCAAAAGGCCCCGGTGCTCATCACTCTGCATCAGGATTGAGTTCATCCTATCAAATGGGCCTTTGAGCATATTGTGAAGCAATTTACCAACTGAAAAAATCATAACGATTTTCCACTTCATTTACTTCAACAGTAGCTACGTAATGTCAATAGTTTTAAACATTTAATTAGACACACCACGTGTTTTATGCTCTACTAATTACATAAAATTGTGCTCAATAATTTTCTTCCCATTGAAACAAACTTTAAGCAGCTGTTAAAACACTAATTGGGCAAATGCTTCCATGCCGTGCATTTGACTTGGCGCCAAGTGCTTTCGCCCCGACAGTGAGCAGGGTTTTTCCAATGTCCATGATGGAACTGTAAACGCACGTCAATCTCTGCCACGCCACAGTGCCAAGAGTGAATTCCAAACATTTACTTTGGCCCTCACCTTTGAAAACTAACATAATACATAAAATGCAACAGTTCAGAAAGATGTTTAATTATACTGGGCTCTTAATTTTCTCCGCTTCCATTTTTACCTCTGAAGAGCAGCTAAATTTGACGTGGAGCTTGTCATTTACAATCCCCTATGAAATCAGCGCTTTTTATTACATTGGAACTGCTTCGCAAATGTTATCTCACAGTATGGTCAAATGGAAACAAGCACTGAAATGTGTTGCTGAGCCTGGGACAGATGAGGCCCTTAGTGCTGTGATATTTTACAGATATATTGTTTCTATAATGTTTAAAACAAGTGCATGTGAACCAGTTATCCATGCATACAATGGCAAGGGACGGGAAACTTTTTTTGCCCAGTTTTACATGAAAAGAGAATTCAGAAAGTTTTTGGTTTAGCTATCTTTACAAAAGGGTAAGTCTTACCATTGACAACTTTTCAGTGATCCCAATAGCAGTTGAGTCAGTACCTCTGAATCTCTCAATTGGCTTCATATGGAGTGTTAACCCTGCATGTAACTCCATTAAAATCAGGTTCTCTTAATTAGTGACTAAGTCTGTACAGCTGCAGGCCTAATCCTGGTGCTCCTCTGAGGACAGAGGCCTAGCAGAGGGGACTGGGTTGCCAATACCAGGAACTGTCAGACACAATTCCTACCTCAGCAGTCTCCCAAGCCTGCCTGCACCTCTCTAAATTGCAATTTTGCTCCTGACCACATCCTGATGATTCCAGACTCTGCTTCAGCATTGGTAGGCAGGGTTCCTAGAAGAGGGAACACATTTACACCTCCCTCTGCATCTGTTATTTCAAATGAGACCATAGTGAAGCATATGTAAATGGTCTAAAAACGCAAAAGAAAACAGATTTTTCTCTAATGTATTTTGACATATTTCTAAACATGGACTCACGCTGGAGAAGTTTGTGGACAGCTGTCTCCCTCGGAAGGGACCCCACGCTAGAAGAGTGTAAGGAATCCTCCCCCTGAGGAGGAAGGAGTGGCAGAGACCACATGTGATGAACTGACTACAACCCCCATTCCTCATCCCTTTGCACTGCTGGGGGAAAGCAGGTAGAGAATTTGGAAGTGAAGCCTGGGAAGAAGGGAGGGGCGTGGGGGAGAAGATTTTTATGACTTAGTTTTGTTTCTCATTATCCCACTCCGATCTGATTGGTAATAAATTAAGTTCCCCAAGTAAAGTCTTTTTCCTGTGACAGTAATTGGTGAGTGATCTCTCCCTGTCCTTATCTCAGCCCATGAGTCTTTTGCCGTATTTTCTCTCTCGTGTCCAGCTGAGGAGAAGGAGTGATAGAGGAGCTTTTGTGGGCACTTGGTATCAAAGGATCAACCCACAACACTTACATTTTTAGTTAATATAAAGTCTTCCCAAACTACGTTAAATATAGTTTTATGGGTTTTCAGCATTCTCAGCAATTGGTGATCCAACTGACAATTGGTGTTCTAAAATACATTACACCTGTGGATTTTCTTCTTTCATATATTCCATGTAGAACAATTCATTAATTACTGTTCACAAAATAATTATTCCATTTGAAATAACTATTTCATTTGAAATAATTATAAACTCACTGTAAAGGCTGATTATAAACCACCACTGTTGCATTCATTGAACCAAATCTTCAGTTTACAGTCCCTTGGTTTTGTGAAGAATTAACTCTGAAAGGAAAATGAATCACATGGCTTTCTACAAAGACATGAAGCCTGCCAGCACTCGTGGGACTCTTTCCAAACACTTCTGGAAAATGAAGCGGGACACATCCTGGCTCTCTTTTCTAGTACCATTATCATCTACATCAGGTGTACTGTTTAATAGTTTAATTTTTTTAATTTGCATGTTCTGAAGTTAGGTACATCACTGAAAAGGGTTCAATTTTGATGCATGTACCACATCACTGAAAACTGTAAGAATAGACCTGCTTAAGAAAACCCAAAAAACCAAACCAACCCCAAACC
>WYDI02014686.1:47012-67527 GCA_009867235.2 Psittacus erithacus
CAAAAGAAATGGACCGATGCAGAAATGCTGGCGCCAGGAATCACAATACCCAAGACATTGTGTGTCTGAGCAATACCAGCACAAAAAACTACTCGGCAATTAATTGATTTTCCACGTATGACATATTTCCTTTTTCTGTCCTGTTACATTACACTGGAAACACCCTGCCGAGGCAACAACAAAAGCTGTACACATTCAAGAAACATTTCCTCAGTATAGAAGAGCATTTTGCCTGATTTTTGTAGGTTCCCAGTGAGGCCTTTTTGTAGTCCATTTTCACAGGCAGTATTACACCCGTAAAAAGTAGGTAAAGGAAGGTATAGCTGAGGCAGTAATATGAGCCAAATGTTTTTCCTTCTTTCAGACAGTCCCCACATCTAAGACACAGAGTGTAAATCCCTATCAATAAATTATACTGAAATATAATACAAGAACAAATGGAAGCTGTAATAAATGTATCTGTGGATATAATTTCAAGTACTCTTTATATACAAACAGGCCTATTTTTTCCTTGTAATCAAAATGTCATTGAGTCTTACCATTAATTTCTTGAGTCCCAACGCAGAGTTCCCTTTCTGACCTTTTCATTTTACAAATCAAAATACCAAATCTAGCATTTATTTTCCTACCTTGCAGGATAAACCATCTCTATCCACAAGATAACTCTAGCAGGCTGATCTGGGAAAATGTCATGTGAACAAGCTGATCAGTGCCCAAGCACCTTCACTGCAGGACAAACAGTTAACGACAGACCTTTTTTTGGGCTGTTACAGAAGAAAATTTAAGTCCTCTTTTCATAAACAACTCAGGCAGTCTCATACATGTTTAACGGAGGAATTCTTCTACATTGCATTTCTGATAAGTGCTTAAATGAGATGGGCATGGGCACTTGCCATGGATTCAGAAATCGGAATTAGTACATGGTAACCATTGTGCGTTTTTTCCGCTTTTGTGCGCGCTTGTTTAAACTACTATAGGGATGATACACAGGCATGCTGTGCAAGTCTAACATCAAAAGTTGTTTTAAAAGAGTATTAGACATGACTTCTTCTATATTCATCACTACAAAAAAGTTACATATTCACAGTAAAATACATTAGCCAAGCTAGCACAAGGATTTTCAAATTTTTGCATGCATAAAAAGCTGTGACCATTCACTTATTTAAATGTTCTTCCAGAAAATAGTAGTGGAAATTACTCTGGAATGGCACAATTACACTGTACACTTGGTACTCCCTTTTGTAGCCAGTCCCTATACAAGATGTACTGTAACTCACAGCAAGACTCTAGTACATCTTAGAATCATAGAACAGTTTGAGTTGAAAGGGACCTTAAAGATCATCCAGTTCCAACCCCCTGCCATGGGCAGGGACACCTTCCACTAGACCAGGTTGCTCAAAGTCCCATTCAGCCTGGCCTTGAACACTGCCACAGATGGGGCAGCCACATCATCTCTGGGCAACTTCTGCCAGCGCCTCACCACCCTCACAGTAAAGAACTTCATAATATCTAATCTAAACCTCCCCTCTTTCAGTTTAAAGCCACCTCCCTTGTCCTATCACTACATGCCCTTGTAGAAAATCCCTTTCCAGATTTCTTGTAGGCTCCCTTTGGAAGGCTGCTGTAAGATCTCCCTGGAGTCTTCCTTTTACCTGAAGATGTGTTTTAGACGGGATGACTTCCCAAGGTCCCTTCCAGCTTGAATGATTCTATGATGCCTGTAGAATACTGCTAGGTATTATACCTTACTATCTTTTGCACACAGCTCTTTTCCTAATTCTTCCTTACTGCAGGATACTGCTGAACCCACTCTCCTCAGCCCAAATAACTCAATTATTTCCTTTTTTATGCACAATGTGCAGCACAGCAAGGGGGCTACATGGTAATTTTCCCTTTCCAGCTTCCATATCTATTTCACAGAAAATTCCTTTACCATCCACATTCTCATTCTTAGAAAAGTGTTTGTTTCAATAAAAATGACTTACAATTTTATGGCAGTTTAAGGCAAATGACCCCAATCCTATAAATCATTACAAATATTTTTTCTCATAGAATCCTATGTTGCTTTTTTCTCGGTAGCAGAGACACCATCTTACTATAAACAGTTACATTTCTGCCCACACTAAAAATTCTGTATTAAAAATACACTAAATGAGGGACAGATGTTTAAAACAGTGGACCTACAATGTAGTATTAAATATTGCTGGCACAGTGAGTCCTTTGGTACAGTTTAGTCTCTTTTTGCAACAGTCATGTTTTCACAGCTGTAAAAGCATCAGAAATTACTGTCTTTGCTCCAATATTAATAGAGAAATCAACGAAAAAATACACTGGACTGCTGAACAGATTAGACTATTGTTCATACATTCTATTATTGAAATAATTTGCTTTTATAAATTGATATTAAACTCAAACGTTTTGAGGTTGTTTAAGAGGAACAGTGTCACTTTGAAAAATACCTGGGTTACCTATGTAAAACCAAACAATTCCACTTTTATCAAAAGAAAACTGAAAGCCTCATTGAGAAATCAAACCTGCCACTTAATTTTATGTTCAGTGATGAACTCTGACCAACAGCTGCACAGAGATGGACAATCTTGTGCGATACTACTCCAAACTTGTGCTGAGCACACAGTGCTATGATTAAAGACCTTTTCACAGGTACAGGCAGAAGTCTTAGAGCTACAAGGAGCAAGAAGTGAGACAGGGCATGGTAGAGTAGATTCTATGGTGCAGTAGATTTTGGTATTAGTATCAAAATATTAATGATGCTAACCGTAAGCATGAAGGGCAAAGAGACAACGCATACAACAGAATGATAATACTAAAATCTGCAGACCCTGATTTAATATCTGGGGCGATAAACTTGGCAAATTTATAACCACAGTAGGACCTACTCACCACTGTACATTAATCTGGTGCTCCCACAGGGGGAAGGGAAGAGCACGTGCCATAAACACTTCGTTTTGGATCTCCTGCTACGTTAAAGGTTTAAAATTAAACATCACATGTTCATGCCACTGGCCAGATTTTGTCTCAGCTCCATTTACTGGAGCATTAAGCAAGCTGTGTCCACCGTAATCCTGGTGAAGTGATGCCTACTTAAGTTTGCAACCCATCTGGAATAATAATAGGTATAAGATGTCAGCAGCTCAATTTGTTTTAGTGGATCCTACTTCAAATATCAATTAGGAACATTAATTCTTGTGACATTAAACTCTTACTACTCAAAGCAATAAAGAGAGGAAATGTTACAAAAATCTGCATCTACTGTTACATGAAGTGTGGAGGATTAGCTTGGGCCCTTGAGGGAACTGATTAAAAAATGAATCAATTGAATGTGTAGGCATCTAATAATCGTAGTTCAAGGTCCTGATGGAGAAGTGATGAGCTGCTGAGGAAAAACAAAGCTTGGTTAAAACTTCCAAAAAACCAAAACACTGTTTTAAAAGCTGGGGTGTAGGCGGGGAGAAAACAGAAGAAAGGGCAGAATACAATAGAATACAGGCAAGGATTCAGCATGTTGACTAGCCTTATTCAACGGGCAGGATCCTAACATATGGTATTAAAAGCAAAGCTCCTGCACAGTAAACAAATTCCTTGGACTGGAGACATTTTTTTATCAGGAGTTTGTATGCCACAAATATTTCTACTCTGTCCTTGAACCCCCTAAAAAAGCAAAACAAAAAACTAATACACACATACACACACAAAAAAACCAAACAATACTGAAGATGTCAATGTGAAGTGAAACATTATTGTCATTCTCTAGAAACTCCCTTTATCTGTCTTCAGAAGGTCTTTGTTAAGAAGGTCCAAAACAACTGTGAACCCAGAGAATGAAGCTCAAACCCCATAAGTAATTCTTGCCTAGAAGGGATGCACACTGCAGTGCTGGGAGTCACTCAGCACAGAGAGGACTGCTTGCAGTGGTAAGACCAGTGTCTGCAGGCACCAGAGCTCAAAGCCAGACTCACATCTCTAAATGTTGTAGATGTGGTGGGAACATCCCACACAAAACCTGACCAACCTCACCACACTTCCCCCAAGCATGGGGTCCCAGCTCCACAAGCCTGGGGATGTACAGGCATGAAACAGTAATGATACCACGGTGGTCAGCACAGCTGAGCATATAAGAAAACAAAGACAGCTCTCACCCTTCTGCTTAGGGAAAAAAAAAAAAAAGACAGGGGCTATAAAACATGGGGATGAAGGGAGAAGGGGGGAGTAAGAACAATCTTTGAGTAGAAAACCAGGATAAATTCATTGAATAAATTATTTACTGGAATTACTCACTTCAATTACAATCTATCCATTCTATCCACATCTACATTAAATTATAGTAAATTCTTCTATTATAACTTGGCTTTGTGCCTGCTGATTTACAATAGCTTATTTATTCAGAAAACAAAAGTCTGATGCTGTACAAGCTTCCACAGGCTTCAGATGTATATACCTGGACATCCCCAAAAGACAGTTCCTTTCTGAGAAAACTATTCCTTTCCTAAATTAGAGAGAAGAGAGTGAGCATATTATATTTAAATTGCTACCAGATATTTTGAACAACATAAAAAAGGCCCAAGGTATCAGAATAATCCTAAACCAAAAATGCTGCTTTCCTGAAGAGTTTGGTATATACGTCCTGTACTGTATACCCAAACACAGTTCTGAGAATATATATGCTCCCTCCATCCTTCAGCCATCAGGTCTCCTTACTGAGCAGATATTTTAGTATTCTTATGAATGAAAAATACCTTGTTCTACTTTACTAGATCATCTCTGACATTCATAAAGGGCTGTACTTGGAAATTAATTACACTAGGACACAGAAATTAAAATATACATAACTAAATTTGGTTTCCACAGCAACATAGATTTATTATTTGTTAGGAAACCCAATCTGTACTGGGATAAAATAAGGCTCAAACTAAAAAGTCGAGTTACCTTGGAGAGAAAGCAGGGGAAGTATGCAACTAAGCAAATGTTTGCAAACATGAGAGCACTGCTCACCCTCCTCCCCTCATTCCCATACTCCTTCAGCCACTATGCCTATAAACTGAACTATCACTCTGACACTGTATTTTTAATTCTATATACACTGTAATTTTTACATCTTTGTTGACTTCAGCACAGTGCATATATTATAAAGGAAAAGCATAAATATATAAGGAAAAAGGTGAGCTAAATTGACTTTCATACATTTTAACAGTACCGTATGAACCAGCACTACAAAACAAGATATAACCATGGCCTTACAGGTCTGTTTAACCAGGGGAAGCTGCTGAAGCAGCAGGACATGGGCCAACTTCTACCCCCATGGGCAATTCTGAAGGCACAGGTTAAAACAGCTGGGGGGTGGGAGGGTGTGGTCATGCTCTGAAAAACCTAAGATTTGTTCTGTCCTTGGTGAAAGACCAAGGACAACATAGAAAACATCAGTGCTGAAAAACCCCACCATAAACTCATATACACATTTCAAGAACCTAAGAGCATCATGGACACAGCCATTTCAGATCCTTAATGCATAAAAATCCATGTTTTTAAGTCTGCATCTCAGAACAACCACTAGACATCATACCAATAAAAGGAAAACGATGTGTACTTTCTCCCTCACTCCGTATAGGAGTAGTACAGGGCTTTATTTTGCTAATATCAACATGTTCTTCTGTGCTAGAAGCACTTCTGTAATCCTGAAAACATGCTAGAGCTACTTCCATGTATTTTCATTGTTGATGGCTACTACTATTAAAGGGTAAGCATATACTTCAAAACTATAATTAACTTAGCTAGTTACCAGAGCCAGCATTATGTGACTAAGCTTGATATATCTCTGTTCCTAACCTATCAAGAAAACAATTTATGGAATCTAATAAATTAAAAATGGATTGTCTCCAGCAACCATATATCTCACAATAAATGTATGCTCTTTGATCACAACTGACTGTGCTATGTTCTAATTAATTTTTATACAGAACTTTGCTATTGCCCCTTAAATAGATTTTATACACAAGACTAATCAACTAGCATTTTCTGCTGTGCCTTTGTCTTTTCACCTTCCAACCAAGTTAAAAATTCACAGAATTCTAGGATTTATGGCGTATCTTTCTACATATGTGCCATTTCAGTCTATGGAAGCATGGACCTATATTTCTCTTTGCTTTCTTGACCACAACAGGCATAAAATGGGCATAAATACATCCAGATAGCTTAGGGACTTGCCTCTAGACTAGATGACCATGGAAACTGATCCCTCTCCAGCTCTCAGTTCACCTTCTTCCCCAGTGAAAAGTACCAGAATTACTCACTCACTGTGTATCCCCTCCATGATCTTCTGAGACAGGAACAGAGCCATTTAATATTGCTGTTTGAAACGGCAGGGTAACTGGCATGGAGCAGCATTTTGACCCTAATTCTGCTTGGCTGTGGTTGCTCCCTTACATGACCTGGTATCAATGACCAGGAACCTGGGAAAAAAGTCTACGAGAACAGCACAAAATATCTCATTCAGATTGCATGGTCTACGGACAGGCTATTTTACATATCTGATACACAGATTCTGGCATCAGATTTAGGGAAAGAAATAATGGTAAGGATGGGGTAGAAGGCATTAGTCTGGAGAGAAAAGTAAAGGAGGAATGAGGAAGTTGGACATTGACACTACTTCTTGCTTTGCTACAGGAGCTAGATTTTGTTCACTTGTGGGGCTAACATAATTAAAATTTTAATTGGTTGCAAAGAAAAATAACTCTACCGTCATGGCTAAATCTTCTCTTGTCTGTGCATTCATATAGAAAGGTCTAAGCCTTTTTGCATGTTTACAGATCGCATCATAATTGTTCTTGCCTACAAGTAATGAACTATTCCTGTCTACCTACCATTACTCTCTGAAGTGCAGCACAATGCAAACACTTAATCTATGAAAGATGTTCTAGTACATTTTATATACACAGATAAATGTTTTGAAAAGAAAAAAAGTGCCTGAGGAAATGAAAAAAAGCATCCCATAAATTCCAATGAATTCCCAGTGAGAAGGAGAACAACAAATTCAGACTCAGCATCAGGCATTGCTTCACAACACAAAATTCTTGTTGCATACCATGTGGTCTAGTGACATCAGTTAAGTTGACAGTATATCCATTTAAGAAAAGGTCAGAAAAGTGTCTCTCTAGAGTGGTTTAAGTATATCAGGATCCTGCCTTGGGATACTGCCAGCCCTTGGAGATCGATCTCAGCATTCTTCTATGACGCTGTAAGAATTAGGTTTATGGGGATTTAAAAAAATGATATTTTAAAACCATTCTTTGTTCTATGGATGAACTCTAACAAGAGGCATTCTTACTCTTTGATACTGTCTTCCTATGGATTGATATTACAATGAATAAGCAAGAATATGCAAAAATTAAATAAACCTTTTGGAATATGGGGTGGAGATTTTGGGGGGGCTGGGTTTTTTTGCATGTACAGACCATACAACAACTTTTATGTTAAATGCTCAAAAATTAAAATAAATCCTGTAATACAGACAGGAAGTCGGTGCAATGGGAACCAAATGGGAGTAATGGGACCCAGGTGGTTGGAATGAGTACAAAAAACCATATAGCTGGCCATGTACGGCAGAAATTGGAGCCTGGAGATGATTATAACTGGAACCTTCCAAAAGAAAAAATGTCTGTAAACTGTTAACTGTATCAGTGCAAACATCTTGGTATCTTACCACAGAGGAACAGTTGGTGAGGGGAAAGTATATAATTTACTTAGCTAATACAACCAGATGTGTTCATGCTTAAACTACCATATTAAGGAATAAACTGGTATAGGGCATTATGTGCATAAAATTTTAACTTTTGAGTAGGATGAGACCTGAGCATAACAGTAGTGATTCTTTTCCTGAGTCATGATGGAATTTGCTTTAAATTTGAGTGGAGAACAGACAGGACAGCCATGCTACTTCAAAAGTCACAGGACAAAATTGTTGGTTGAATATAATTAACAGTACTAAGTGGAATCAAAGGAAGTCTATTCAGAACATAAGCTAGTATGGCAAATACAGTTAAGCTTTACTAATATAGTTTGGGTCACTGAAATACCTTCATTTACTTATCTACCTCTCTATTTATTCCAAGGCACAGGACTAACATCCCTGTACAAAAGAAGTCATGTAGAAAGCACATGGAAAAAGCCCTCCTGGATGAAAAATAAATACCTTTAAGAGAAAGAATATCTACAATATGGTACAAAATGGTAACAGCTAGCCTAGGAGAGAGTCAAAAAGGATTTCTGGCATTGGATACACAAGATTAATACCCCAGACAAATGTAAGGAGACTTCATAAGCCCTGCCTAGCCCCACTGACAGGGAACTAAAAGCCCATGCCCAGGACTTCGTAGATTTGCATTTTATAAAGGTGTCCAGCAAAACATGTGACACAAGGACAGTGTATTGGTTTTAATACACTTCTGCCACTGCAGAAAGATTGAGAACATGCACACCATTTTTCTTGCTGCATTTAATAAAGCAATAGGGTTTGCTTGGCCTCTCTGGGATTCTGTGACAACTGAAGTGTGCTTTTGAGCATTTTTTTTTAGGAGGAGGGAGCAATTCATTGGCAGAGGAGGGATGGAAAGGGGGAAGACATTGCTGCTGTGTATCACAGTCCAGTCTGAAATGTCTAGAAACACTTTATATGTATATGTCCATGTTGTACACTGATGAAAAATCATTCTGGCATCAGCAACCTAGTGTAGCTATCCTACCAAAGAACAGTTAATCAAAACCTGGACTTATAAAGTCCCAAGTAATGTGGAGGTTTTAACTTACTCAATGTCTACTGTCAAAAAGAAAGAGAAATTATTTTAGATAATTTCTAAATTATCTAAATATCTAAATTCCATTTAGATGAAACATCATCCCAAGAACAAAAAAGATTCAAAGTACATCTCATTAACAATGTATAGTTTTGGGAGTCACTGCTTTCCATTGTACGACCATTCATCTAGGTATTTGTCGCTGTTTGTTAATCTTTTATATTCCTCCCCCCCCCTTTATTTTTAATGAGAAGCAAAGCCTTTGCTTATATAACATTATATAATTTTTTTGCTTATATAACATTAA
Organism: Psittacus erithacus; assembly: GCA_009867235.2. NCBI lineage: Eukaryota > Metazoa > Chordata > Aves > Psittaciformes > Psittacidae > Psittacus > Psittacus erithacus. The sequence goes on from WYDI02014686.1 coordinate 56,124, forward strand.
CATAAATAAAAAACTGGAAAGAAAAAGTGAGGAAGCAATGAGAAATTCGTAAAACTATACAGAATGTAAGCTAGCAAAGAACCAAGACTCTGAATGTTAAAAGCAAATGGAAGCAAAAGTCACTGCTTACAAGATGTTAATACTGTAAAGATCAAAAACCAGAGCCAACACCATCAGGTTGACCTATAATTTAAAGGCTGAATGTAGAAGACCCCCCTCACCACCACCCTTTTTTAAATTGGAATGTTAAAAACACGAAATGTCAAACTTCTGCAAAACAGAACAGAGAAGATGAAGTAAATTCATAAAGCACAAAATAACACTGTGGATAAATAACATAAGTTTGGTGCCAGTAACCCAGCTGATACATTTTCTGATGGCAAACAGCCTGAAAGAGGTGGCTGGCCTTTGCCGGAGTAAGAGAATAGATCTAAGTAAATCTCATATGAAAAATAAATGAAAAACATCTGCTAAGGACACAAATGTTTTGTTGACTGATGTCAACCACAGGAAAGGTTCCAGTATATCAGCTCTGGGCTTGCCAGCAGGTGTTACTGCAATTATTCAGAACAATTAAAGGCAGCATTTCCAAAGGCATGGAGGGCCAATAAATAAGGCAATCATGATACTGTCAACAACTGAAATGTAAGTATATCTCATAAATCTTTTGAGGACCCAGCAAAGTATTTTAAACCCAGCCACCATGGCCTCAAATTTTACCAGTTGCACCCATGTGAAATAATATCCTGCTCCATGACTGATGCCACTGAAATTCCTGAAATGACCTGATTCCTAAGATACCTCCTTTACTATGGAGTAGAATTTCACCTTGACAAAGAGAAATATAACCTAGAGAGAATATGCCAGATAGTATTTTCAGATAGCAAGTGTCTGAGCATATGTATATTCAATAAAAATGGACTTTCACTAATGTCGAAATTTATTATTAGGTTAACTAATTTGATTAGTCTCATTATACTTTTTCATTTCTCTTTTCCTTTGCAGAAGATTTCCCATATTTACGCATATTTATGTTATTTCACTGTAGCTATGCTCCAGCTTACAAGAAGGCATAAAACCCAGCTCCAATGTTTAGATGTCAGGTTTCTCAACATACTTTAAGTATGACTATATGTACCATATTCTCCGCCTGGGCACACAGGCTAGCATTACTTTGTAGATCAACACCAAATCCAGCATCAATCTACTTAAGCCTAAAACCTCCCCTTTCTTCCCATTAATGAACTGCATCATTCACACCCAACAACATCAAGAGTTTTTAGGGAACATTCTCAAAATTATATCCACCTCATGATATGCTCTCCAGTCTGACTGAAATTGTATTCTTAATTCAGTCATCATTCAGAAGAAATTGGGACTTGGGTTTATTTAAGCCATTCATCTTTCTAACTACATTGATAAGAAAAAGACAATGAAAAAACGCCAAACTGGACAAGAGATGACTTGAATAATTGTGAACCATTAAATTACTGCTCACAGAAATCAACTTCCTCACACTGAATTGCAGTCATGACCTTGCATCCCCTGATTTGCTGTCTTGCTGCTAGATTTTTTACTGCTGACTTCAGTGGACTCTTACGGCAAAAGCAAAGCTCTCTGTCATTTACATCACGCCCTGCGTTTCATGGAAAAGCTGAACTGAAAAGAGATAGCAACTTTTACTTCGTTTGAGTTCATCTGCCCTAAGACAAGCATGCCTGGTTATTTTGATGTTGTATTAAAAAGACATAACCTAAATACCTGTCCTTAGGATCAAGAGTTAGCCTTCCCTCCCAGGCACATTCTACAAAGTACTGACTGACTTAGTGCAGGTGGAGTAATCACACTGCAGTTCATTTTTCTTTTTTATAATTAATTTTCAATCATTCATATGCTTCGAGCTGAAAGTTAATTACATGCTCAAGTCACTTACTCTGAGATTAAATGGCCCCAATTCCTTGTACGCCCAGAATAAGTTACTTAACACACTCGCAGCTCTCATCTTAAAAGCATGCACGTTGCTATTTCCCTACAGGAAAGAAGCATTAACAGAGACTTTCAAAATCTTCTTAGGATGCAAATTGCTATTTAAGTGGTAGATACTACTTTATTTTAAAGAGCTCTGAGGGTGGAAAAAGTTAAAATGCTGCTAACTGGCAGAAACACTCAAAAACCTCCACAAGAGAAGTAAGACCTGGTAGTGCAAGTATAGGATGAAAACTGGATTGGCAGAAGGGACACAATGAAATTCGTATATGTCTCATAATGACTCCAAAGTACATTTTCTTGAGCTCCATGTTTAAAACAAATATACAGATAAGAAAACTAGTTGTTCTTCTAACAACCTGCTTTACAAACAACACCTGGCACCTGACCTGAAGCTATGCTGCACACTCTCTGGCTAACATTAGGAAACAATTAACAATTTTGTTGACAATCAACAAACCAGAATAGAATCCAGCTCATTTTCTCATACTGCTATAGAGCCAATAAAAGTAAAAAGTCATCAGCATTTATTTTTGAACCAAGGAAAGCAGATACATCTTGGAAGAGAGACAGATTTTGGATCTCTGGAGAAGGATGATAGCATTTGTACACAGTCATTTTCTGACCATATATGCACTTTACAAACAATTCCCCCTATCCCACAGCAACTTAGATGGGCTTGTTCAGAACTGGGAAAGTGACTGCATTTTAAATAGCATCCCTTTTGAACCACATCCACTGGGTATGTGATTTCCTTCCCTCAAACTGCTGAAAATGGCTGCAGAAAAACTCTTTGCCTCATGACAGATGCACAGCTGCTCTCAGTGGATTAGGAAACAGAGTTAGTACCTGCCATGCAATGCCTACACTATTATAATGAAATAAGAAACATCTTTGTTCTAACTAGGTATATATTAAAGCAAAAAGCATGTACCATGTATGTGCTTCCTCATCTTTTCAAGAAGTAAAGCAGGATGGTTTGAGGGAAAACAAGACCCAGCTAGCCCACACTGCTGCTGCTGCTGACTGCTTTGGCACTGCTTTTGGAGGGACAGGCTCTGAAGCCAAAGCAGCATGGCTGGGGAGATGGAGACAATGGAAGAAATGCCCTGAAAGCCCCTCTGAACACAAAGGAAAGGGACACCTGGTTTAAACCTGACTTAAAAGACTGGCTGAGACAAGGCAGGCCAGAGCAATCACAAGAAGGTTAACCCTTACAAATTCATTCTGTTATCCTACTGAGAAAACATAAGATAAAAGCTAGCCTCAAACCCAGGGTGACCCTGTGCACCATGTAGGGAGGAGACAAGCACTGTGAAGTAGAAATAGAGAGGAACATAAGCTGGCACCTACCTGGCCCTCTTTTACTGGCAAAAGATAGCTAAAAGCCATGCATCTAACTAAAGCAACCAGAACTACTATGCTACACATACACCAAAGATATTAGACATGCACTGCTCAGCACAAAGAGCAAAGAATTATCTCAAGGGGAAAACATCCCCAGTGAGGGGCACAGCATAGCATCTCACCTCATACACTCACCTCTGAAGGCACCAGAAGCCCCGGGGCAGCTGCTGCCTAACCCTCAGAGCTGCAAAGGGCTGCCCACCTGCCACACCAACTGTTGGAAAGTCTCTGAATTCACTGGCCACGAGAAGGGTGCTGGCAGAAGTGGTTTCTTCCAAGCCAAGGCAACAATGGGGCTCTGGGCAAAGGCTGAGCAACCCCCTCCAGGACAAACTGGGCCAGATTTCAGTGCACTTGCCCCTGTTAAATACTCTTACAAGGAGGAAGAGTATTATAACACACACACAGAGAAAAAATTAATTACCAAGACAAAGGGTTGCGAACTCCATCATTCACAGGTCCCACATTAATGATTAGCTAACCAAACTAGCCGCCCAATTGGTAATTTGATTCACTGGAAAGGAAAAGGCACTCTACGGACCTTGAAAGGTTTTAGCAGAACTGCGCGTCCCAGGTCATCCTGCTTTCCCCTGCCTACACCATCTCATTGTCAAGCTCAATTTGCCAGCAAGGTCCTGACAATAAACACAAAGATACATTTCAAGGTTAGTAGGCAAAACTCTTGATGGATGCCATGATAAGCCATTGTAGTGATGAAGTAAAGGAGATGCAGGGGTGGAAAGCATTGGGTTTTTTGTTTTGCTTAACAAATGGCACAGCCTTATTCAATTACCACCCTTCATTTATCTTACCTTGATCAGTAATACTTCATATGTACCTATGACTACTGAAAGTAAGCAGAAAAACATTCCTGGGAACTTGAAGGATATTATTTATGGCTTAGAGGGAGAAATGAATGGTCTGCTAACCTGTCTAGATACTGATATGTAATTTTCCAAGTCAAAGCACTGGGACAATGTGCTTGTTAATTAAAAATCACACTTTACACTTATGCTTTCTGAGGTGGGATGAAATACAGTAAATAACTACGATTCACTGGCTTATTTTAATATTTATAGAAACTGTGGTCCCACTTCAGTGCCCTTGGCACATAGTGCAAAGTCTAAGCAAAGGGTATGTTGACCTTAAGAGAGAAATATCAAACATATGGCCTGTGGGCAAAGTAACAATGTGGGCCACAAAGGCTTAAGAAAAATCAGAGTATTTGTCTTACGCTGTGAGAAACACGTTCTTGAAAGACATTTTGACATCAAAAGCAACAGGCTGAACTTTTAATTTGTGTTTTAGAACACAGAGTAGCTGTAGTTGGTTCTTCCTCTGCATGGTCACTGAAGCACACCCATTTTGTTGAGGTCATCCATCTTAAAATCTGTCCATATTAGCCAATATGGAAGACAGCATCTAAACTAAAAAGCACATTAGAAGCTCAAGCTCTTTTCCTAAACCCCTCTTTCTGTAGGGATTTTGTGCATTTGTAACTCCAAAGGTGCAAGAATGCCAATCTGGATCAGATTTCAAGATGTGTCTGGGGCTACCAGACTCCAAACCACAGACAAGGGTTAGCAATGACCATATATTTTTTTTTTAATACAAATATTAAACACTACAAAGAAATTAGAATCAGCAGTAAACAACAGAAAAAGAAAACCAAACCTTTTCTTAAACAGCATGAGAACCTGAGTATTCTTCATGCTCTCAGTATTCATACATCAATCACATCATAGGCTAAGATAAACCTGAAAAAACTGTTCACACTGCAAGTGCTATTTCTAAACCAGCATTAATAAGACACCATGTGTAATTCACTGCATTCTTGGTCTGTCTAAATGAGCACTAGTTAAGCATATAAGTCTTGCTCAAACAAGACCGGACTTCCTGTGCAGGGGGGGTAAAAAGATAAAGGTCAGTGATCAAGGGATTCAGTGCCCACAGATACAGTCTTCTGTAAACACACATGTTGTTGAATGTGCACCTGCTCTCAGGGTAAGCAGCATTTCCCTCAGACATTTAATACTCTCATGACATATATATATAACATTGTTGATGTAACCACTTTGACTAAAATTTTCTCACCCACGGGGGAAATTTACTGACCAGAAGCACTTAGTAGGGATTTGCAAATACAAATAAAACTTCAAAATCCAATACTTCCTACCAATTCCAGGAGTAAATTCCAATGCCAGTTCAGTTTTTAAATATTGATGGCATCATGCCAATAACACTGATATATGGTACACCTGCAGGAAGGGTTCAAAAGTTCTGATTAGGAAGGTTTTCAGGTCAGGAAAAGAATATGCTCAGTTGTAGAAAAGCCAAAATCTCTTCTAAGAGAGATGGGAGCCAAACAGGAGCTGTCTTGAATATAGAAAGAGCACTTACTCCAAAACATAAATGGTTTTCTTTGGTCGCCTAAGTGCATTCTTGCTTTTTTAATTTGCTCTCGAATTCATCACAAAACCTGAAGAGCTCCCAAAGTCATCTTTAGCAAGCTATGGCAATGAAAAGATGCAGGTGCCACTCTTCTGACGCTAAAAAACTATCACAACTGAGGTGACACTGGCATAGAAAGTAAATTTATGTTCATTTTCCATCTCTGAATAGAAGCATAGATTTATTTTTTTTTTTTAAGAGCATAACAATGTAGATGAAATCAACTTGAAGACTGAAATAAATATGGAAATGTGTATTACCAGGAAACAAGATGAAGTCTGAATGGGTCATGGCCAAGAAATCTGACAGAAAGGAGTATTTTTTAAAAAGAGAGAGATATTTCACTCTTCAATCTCTTGAAGCCAAGATCTTTCAAAAAGATATACTCAAAAATCACAGAGGGAGAGAATATTATTCCAGAATACTTAATAGCCTGCTCTGAATTACAGAATTTACAGCAAAAATATAGTATTTCTTAAAACAGATAAACAGCCCAGATGCTAGAAGAGTCACTCACAACAGATACAGGTTTGAGCCCCCAGCCCAGTAAGCATCTCAGCATGTGTACTAAGAGATACAGCCTTGGATGGAGAGGCTTGAGAAACTCAGTATTTCATAGGTTAGTGTGGGAAGTGCTCAGCCACAGTATGGGAAATAAGTGCCCACATCCCTGACATGAATCAAACAAACCCATGAGATTAAATTTGAATTCTTCATAACCCACGTATGTGCTCTCTCCATGAAGTGTTAGCTATTTAACATGATGCTCTTTGTAGCTCTGGTCCTGCCTAGAAACTCATTCACAGGCTTAAGACAGCTTTCCCAATTAACATTTCTTCAAAATTGATGCCTTAGAAGCTAAGCTCCCACAGTGGCATACCACCATTAGAAATAACATCAGAAATCATGCTCAGTCCTCTCCCCAGTCTGATAAATCACTGAAATCCCCATAGACTACCTACATTTTTTGTGCAGCATACCTTGTGTAAGGACTCCAACAGGCAACCTTCAACCAAGATACGCATCTATTTCTATGAGGTTACCTTTACATACTTTATTTTTTTTAAAGTCTATTTCTCCCTTCCTTTCTTTTTGGGTTTTCTGGCCACGTCATAATCTCATTTCCCCCATGAACGCAGAGCATGTATGACACTCTTGTAATCAACCTGATTACTCACTTCTGATGGCAGCTCCTCAAATAGAACATAAGAGTAAGGCAAACAGCAAGCAAAGACAACATTAAAGCAAACACCCCAGTTTACACCATCCCTGGAAATGCAGCTGCTAAAGCTCAAATTATACAATGAACTTCATGCTCCAGAATGACTAAGAGAAGGGGCAGGCTGGCTTTTGACATTCAAAACACTAAAGATAACCCACATCCAACCCCACACACAGCCATGGTCATGAAGAGATAGAGCCATGCCCACTAATGTATTTCTATGTCTTTGTACCTGCTCCAATTTTAAGATGGAGAAGGGAGCATCATAAAAAAAGTTACTCCTACTGTACTTCCCTGTGGAGCCTTCTTAGCCATCAGCTTCACAAAGCCTCTGGAAGACAACTTCAGCCTGCTCAGCCTGGGAGTTCATCCCTTCCTGACAGCCCTCCCAGGCATTTTAACAATAGTTAGAAAGCCCCAGCATTAACCCCTGCAACAGCCAATGCTGCTACAATTCCTACAGAAGCAAGCACTAAAGAGGCAGTGTGTGACTTTTCTCACCCCAGCCCCAGCAGGTAATTGGAGTTTCCATGGATAATCCCAACAATCAGAGAGAAAATCTCTGCCTCTAATATGACCCATTAGCACAGAGTTCACTGATCAGTAGGTTAACATGCCATTAAAGCATCTCTCTGTGGGGCTTAGGAAGGGTCAAGAAAACTCCATCACAAAGAACAAAAATATCTAAGGAGCTCATATGCGGTTAGACCAAGATCTTCATCAACAGGTCAAATACAGCCCGGAGGCTATTCTCTTCCCTGTGGCGAGACCAGCAATATCTGCAATCCTGACATTATACTCCACAGCTTCCTTTGAGTATCAAGAAAATATTCAAAATAGAAAATGTTTTACTAAATTATATGAGACAGCAAATAACCTACCTCATTATAAGGTTGGATGGATACCATTCTGCACCAACTACTTCACCACACTGTGCACATGTGCAGTTTACAGTCCATGGTTATAAATGAGAGACTTTTTTTTACCCATTACCAACAGGTAAGCCACTTTAACACAGGGTAATTTACACACAGAGGCAGTTACTGAAGAACAGTTCATGCTCTGTAAGGACCATGCTGGTTTGCCAATGGTAAATCACATGTATGCGTAACAGCAGTAAAAGGCACAATAGTGAAATACAGTAACAGTAAAAACTGACAAGGTTGCGATCACCTAGGGATGTACAGTGACAACAATGAAACTGAGAATTTAGACTAATGCCAGTAATCTACCATGCAAAGTCCCTTTTCAACAACTCACTTCTTATTAGTTGCCTTTTGGCCAAGATACCTTGTAGCAGAGGGTCAGATAAATCTGAGTAAGGAAGAGGGGAAAAATAGGAGGTTTCACTTTGTATTTATCACTTATTAATAAACTTCAAATAGATGTAACAGTGCTATCCCTCTATAAAATGCACCGGTTATAAGGCAGCTGATTCATTGTTTTATTTTATTTTTTTCTCCTCTCAATGCCCATGTATTGCTCTACAATGAGCGAATTTCCCAGCAGATTAGTTTTATTAGTGTTAACTGTCCACATAAGGTACATTTCTTCCTCACCTGTTGCATTTCCCAAAGTAGTTTCTTCATGTTTCTTGTGTTTGTCATAACCAGGGTTCTAACTGAAATGTGGAATATTTGATACACATAGGAAATTATGATCACCATGATCTTTAAATATATACAGTTTTTTCTACAGGTTCTCAATAGAGATTGCTTTTCTTACCTGGAAACCACCACTGCTCTCCTTTGTTTCTAAGTCTTAAACCAGTGGATAGTGGCTTATGTTACATGCCCCATGCCTGCAAAATGTTGGTGTTAACAAGTAACGTTCAGGATCTAATGTGAGCCCTATCTTGAATTTCCTTTTATTTCTTAGTTTGAGTCTCAAGCTTAAAGTTATTTTAACACACTTTTGTTTTCAACACATACTCAGTATGTGCCTAACACCCTCTGGAGTTGCAAGCCACCCTCCCACTCACCCCCAAAAATCTTCAACCAGTGCCAAAGTCTATATTTTCTTAACTTAAAGAAGTAATTCCAGGGCTGTCAACTGATAAATTTCATTCAGGGAAACGCTGTGTTCTTTAAGCAACACATTAATCTTCTCTGAGCTAACCACAGTAAACATCAATGTTGAATTGTACAGATTTCACATGTTGCTGCCAGGAGAGAGTTTTAGAAGAATTATCCCCTTTTTAGGTAACCTGGCTTTTAAAATTACACCCTAGAACATGCAAACAAAGAAGACTAATGAACTCAGCAGCCTGTACGCACCGAGGAGGCTGTTGAAAAAGATACTGTGAGTAATGGAAAAAGGTTCATTTTTCAAAAGCTGTGGGGAGCTGCCCATGTGAAGGTAGGCGAGGGAGAATCTCTTTCACTTTGGTTATAACAGCTTGCTGTAAACAATCATTTCCCTTCTGTTATCAGGCAATATCCTGCAGGGGTGTGTGTTCTATGTCACCTTGAACAATTCACGAAGGAGGGGGAACTTTTCTCTCCTAACAATCCATTTCCCTCCCCATCTTTTTTTAAATTTATTTTTTTAAATTGAGGTATGCAAGAACATATATCAAGTACTGTCCTGCTCCTCATAGAAAAACAGAGTATTGACCTAATTGCTAATACATCAGCAGACAGAAGTTTGAGCCTAATTTTTTTCTTGTTTTCCGCTACTGAGAGCAGTGCATATACAACAGCAGGCTTGCCATGCAAGTACATACATCTGTACATCAAGAAGCAGATGCTTTAAGCCACAACCTAGACATTGCTAAGAGATTTTAAATGATTCACGCTACTTTCAGTAGCGGAAGTAGACTGGATGTATTTCTTCTCTGATGCTAACTGACCTTTTCAAGCATGTTGCTAAATGAAGAAACCACCTGATATTCCTCTGTAACTGTATACAAAATCCCTGCACACAGAACATCCTTACGCAGCAGGCAGCACTATGCCTCAGACACAACACGCACCGAGCTCTTGATGCAGGGCCCTTGAAGGGCAGTGAGCTGGCTGGGACGCTGGAGGTAAAAGTGACACTAAATCAATTACTTGCCCTCAAATGTCTTGTTTTAAATCTGTTGCTTCCACCTGGTCCTAAGGCGAAGAGGACTGCTATGGTTCACCAAGAGAAGATTAAACTTGACAAGGGGTATTTTCTTAATGTTGCTTAAATAACAGAAACCTGAAATAAAACTGCCCTCAGTTCAGCCAAGATTTCTGTCGCACTCCCTCCCTGCCTCTCTTTCCAGGGCTGCTACGCAGTGGTCTATAAATATTGGGCCCAACACTTGCTCAGTGCTTTCCTTGTCAATGGCGCAGGTTGGTGTTACTGTACACCGTGGCATGGCTCAAATGAAGTTCTCAGCTGCTCAGACAAAGCCACGGACTGGCTCCCCACCCTGCCTGCCTGGAAATACCATGCTGCTGCCAGCTTTACAGATGCTGCGGGCCTTTCATGCAGACCCAGATCAGGCACAGAGGGGTAATTATGAGGCCTGCCTGAGAACAAAAAAATTAAAATAATAAATAATACAGCGTTCTGCAAGCAGGTAGAAAAATGGGGGAGGGGGAAGGAGGACGAAGCACTTTTGCTTCGGCCCCCTTTACAGTGCGCATCTACATAACATCTAGCTATGATTTTAGAATTTAATTCCCAAACAATGCGGGTATCGAAAAAATCTGCTCAAAAATTTTCTATAAAACAGTCTCCAAATTGAAGAAAGTGCGTGTTTGTCATAGAATTCATGCAAAAGCATTAAGACCACATGGATATTCACAGTGTTATGAAAAACGCACATTAACGTCACCTCTCAAAATTTCTGTCTGTAATTAGGTATTTGGTGCCCAAACTCATATTTAAGAATTATGTACAGCATGACAGCAAGTGTGAGACATCACTGGAGGCAGGAATCCACAATCCTGCCCTGCAATAAATATAAGTTTCAAATTTTAAAATCTATCCACAGCGATGCAGGATCAGCATCCCTGTGAACCCGCTGACAAACTGTGCTGTTAGGAGATAGGTGCTTCGAAGAAGAAAACTGAGGGAAATTGAAAAGAAGACAGCAAGACCAGCACAAACAACTCTGATGCACACCTTCAGTGCACACTGTAGGAAAGGCACCACAAATAAGATAAACATCCTGACTTCAAGCAAAACATTAGATGGCACAACTGGAAGTTTTTACTCAATGTCCTGGGTTCAGCAGTAGCAATCATTTTTCTCCTTCTTAGTAGCTGGTGCAGTGCAGTTTTTCACTTTCAGCCTGGGAACAGCGCTGATAACACCGATGTTTTTAGTTGCTGCTCAGTAATGTTTACTCTGACCAAGGAC
>WYDI02014689.1:0-27138 GCA_009867235.2 Psittacus erithacus
AGAGCTGCTCCAGCCCTCGCAGCATCTCCGTGGCCTCCTCTGGACTCGCTCCAGCAGCTCCACGTCCCTCTTGTGCTGCTGCCCCAGAGCTGGGTCAGGACTGCAGGGGGGGTCTCCCCAGACAACAGCAGAGGGGAAGAATCCCCTCCCTGAGCTGCTGCTCATGCTCTGGGGGGGCAGCTCAGCACACAGTGGGGTTCTAGGCTCAAGCACACACTGAAGCCAGGTCATGGGGAGCCTCTCCTCACCCAGCACTTTATCAGCAATAAACCTGGGGGATGCTCGCATCAGCCTCTGACTGGAGGAGGTTCTGCCCACACACAGTAAGTTACACCCTACAGAAGCTGATTCTCTGCATCTATATCTGAAGCAGGAATTGCTGTTTTCCTAAGGATGTCTGGAATAATGATGTCTCAGTTTCAGAAGAGGCATTTGGGTATCTCCTCAGCATGTCGGACCCTCCACACCATCCGTGGGGCTGCAGGATCTGAGGCTGCTGAAGAGGCTTCTATGCCAGAGGTAGAGAAGACAAGAAAATCCATCTCCTGCTCACCTGGGCTTTCGCATTCCCAGCTCTTCAGCCCATCAAGGACCCACCCACTTACATTAGTAAAGCCCTAAATCTTATCCTGTTATTTGGGAATGAAGCCTGGAAAATGGGATGTTTTCCCCAAATGGTCATTAGAACCTGATTTCCTCTTTTCTGAAACCAGTCTCCTTTGCTGAAGGCTCTCCAGACCCAGGCTGAATTCCAAGCTGACTTGAGTGAAGAACCCAACCATTAGCCTACTGTAGGTCAGCACACCTGGGGACTCTGTACACGACATCTCCAAACCAGTCACATTCCACCTTGCTCAAATATGCTGAAAGCAGGTCATTTTGAAACTACTTCAAGAAATACTGCACGAACACAATGAATCATGCTTCTAAATGAGCCTGACGCTCCCAAATCCCTTACTTATACTTAACCAAAACTGTACAAAAGCCCCAAGTTCTTGCAGTGATTTCAGACAGGCGCCATGCCGAGAAGCAGAGTCATTAAAGCCAAGCTTCTTGCATGTTTGAATTCTGATGTCTTTGGAATATTTCCCATGTAAATACATTTATCAGAGATCACCTCACTCCCTTCTTCCTATGGTTCCCTTTCAGTGCCTCCCACAACAAACACTTTTTAGGAATCGAAGCTGAATGGAATTTCATTTCTGAATTTCTTTAAGTAAGATCCCAAAGTAACTGTTTTCCATTTTCATGGCTGATGATCTTGAGTTCTATATCAGGAAATCTAACGTCAGCTGTGACTATACTAGTAGGCATCAAGAAAGCTATTTCTATGGAAACAAGTTGTTCAGAGAAAAGCTGCATGATTAATTAAGGAGTTAGACCAATTGGAAGGAAAAATGCAGAACAAAACACAGTCAATGCATTAAGACAGAGTTAAAACAGACTAATATTGAAGGTACTGGGGAAAAATCACCATTTACAAAGAAGAAAATTAATAAACTCAATAGAAAAGGATTTAATGGGAAATAATAAGATAAAATTAAGGGAAAAAAACAACCCAACCCAGGCTAACAAAACTAAAAACTTCCTGACAAGGAAATCCATTGATTGAAAGGTATTTTCCCAAGGACAAAGACTGAAACTGTATCATCTATGATGCAAGGAGGAGGAGAAGAACTACCAGGATGTGTATTTCAGGGAGCAAGATGTATGAGCAAAAACCTGGGCTGCATGACTATCTTTCTTCCCTTGTGACAAGAATAAGCTGAATAAAGCCTTTAACCTTGCTTAAAAAGAGGAAAATGATATTGTTACAAATAGGTTCTTGGATACACTAAAGTAATGTTGAGGCGAAGACAAAAACCATTAACCCATCATGCTGCAGAAGCAGCATCTAGTCATCATTCTGGTCTTCCTGTCAGAAAGCAGCTGTGTGAGAGCAGAAGTACGAGAAAATAAGCACATCCATAGCCCCCCCATATAACAGCAGATCTTTCCCCTGGAAATCAAGATAAAATGGTGCGGCCTCAAATCAGTCACAAAGCTGCTGGATTACAGGAAACGTGTCCCCATGGTTTGCCCGGGCAGTAGTCATTCAAAACTACTCAGACCTGACTTTTACAGTCTTCATCATCAGAATCTTAAAACATCATAAAAGCTTTTAGATAGTTTTCATAGTATTTTCTCCATCTCCCAGTGAACTTTGCTTGGCTGCTTTCACTGGGACCTTCCAATGAAACCTGCTGCAGACAAAGCTCTCATGTTTCCAAGCTCACCCAGGAAACACAGAGCTGAAATCCAGAGATGACAATGTCAGGTAATCACGAATTCTCATTTTTATGTCTTCCTTTCCAAACTCAGTCTTCAACAATCACGTCACAACAACCCATAATGGTAGGGAATTTCCTCCTTCCCTCTTCTAGAGGGAAATGAAGACCAGGGAGAATTCCCCATCTAACACCAGATACTACAAGAAAGACAGAATAAAACACAATTGCCTTTTTTTTTTAAGGGAAAGCTAAAGCGTTTTTGTGATTCCTGTATCCCTTAGAAGAAGTTGGCCTTTTTATATGGCTGTTTACTTACTGTTACAATAACCACAACTACTCTATTGTTATGAAAGAAAATATTGTGGAATTGCTGGTCCTGGAAAACAGCCATCGTCCAACACGTGACAATGGCTTGGTTTAGTCTTCACGCCTTTAAATCCCCATCCACCCATTTCCATTAAAGTTGTACAATCTGCTTCTCATTAGAGCAGGTAAAATTTCAAGCTGAAACATAGCTTTTGTGTTCTGTTGTTAGAAGTAAGCATTTTTTTAATGAGCTAAACGCTGCTATCACAACAAATTCCAGGAATTTTCTCAAGGACTTTTTATGCTTAGACTAAACAAATTGAAGAATTCTTCCAGAATCACATTATCACAGACTCACAGAATCATCAGGGTTGGAAGGGCCCTCTGGAGATCACCCAGAGCAACCCCTGCCAGGGCAGGGCCACCCAGAGCAGGGCACACAGGGACGTGTCCAGATGGGTTTGAGATGTCTCCAGAGAGGGAAACTCCACAACCCCCCTGGGCAGCCTGTGCCAGGGCTCTGACACCCACAATGTAAAGAAGTTCTTGTTCATGTTGAGGTGAAACTTGTTGTGGTTTTAGTTCATGGCCACTGCTCCTCGACCTGTCACTGGGCACCACTGAAAAGAGTTTGGCACCATCCTCCTAAAGTTAAGTTCCTAAAATATGCTTGAGAGAATGTAGCAGCAAAGAAGATAACATCTTGTTTCATAAATTCACCAAGAACATTTAACTTGAAAAAGCTTGGGAGAAATGTGCTCGTAGAGGGTGCATGGAGTTCTATGAAGAGTCTCCCCTTCGGGGGATGTAGTATCTTTGTCAAACCTTCCTGCATGGGAACAGTGCACAGAAGAGTTTAAATGTCAAGTACAGAGAACAGGGTACCCAGAGCAAAATCACAGCACTACACACAGGCCATTACAGATTCGCTGTCATTATCGCATGTTTTTCATTCAAGATAACGTTATTTCACTAATGACCAAGTGCTTTTCCCAGCAAAACAATCTGGCTGGGATCTGCTGCTCTCCAGAGTAAATTTTTGCAGCCATGACATGTTCCCTAGAAGGGAACCCAAAAAGGGTTGCAGAAACAAACCCAAAAGAGCAAAGCACGGCATGGCCTTGGCAACGTGTGCCAGGTCCTGTTCCAGCACCAGTGAACACAGTGTCCTGCTTTGGGCAGTGGTGACTGTTGCCAAAGACATCGCGTAAAATGAGAGAGCCAGACGATTGCAAGGAGGAGGGAGAATGTCAAGAAATACTCTACTTAATACACTTGGAATTGTATGGAAAAGTATCTCCTTTCAGCTCTTCCCATATAAGAAGTCAACAGACTGTAATTAGCTTTGATTCACAAAGCCTTGTTTCACAACCCCTCTGCCCACTGCTACCTCCCTCCTTGGATACAGGATCTGCTTCTGGCAGCTCAGCCCAAAGGGGCTCTGAAGTGGAAGCAGTGACGAGTGGTTTGCCAGACACCTGGCATGCCAGTTCTGAACAGAGATGGGCGTTGCTGTGTTTCCCTGGCATCACTGCTCAGTGTTTCAGCATCATGAAAATGGTAGTACTTGTGAAAAGGCTTGTGCTGGTTATGAATTGGAATCCACCAGACAGCACTTCAGCAGCACGTAAAGAGAACAAAGTCACCACGACATTTCCAGCCATTTAAATACATAAAACCAGACTGCCTGCTCTGTGTTACCAACATGACTCCAAAATGGCTGAGACTTGAGCATAAATGGATGATCCATTCTAGAAATAACCCTTGCACACTTGGGAAATAAAAGGTGGCGTGTAGAATAACAAGAATCACTTTCATGCCACTGTGTCCCTCTGATGCACAGACCAGGCCTGAAGGTGTAAAGTTGGTAAGGTATTCATTCTGGTCTGTTCTTTTCCCAAGCCAGAGGCCATGGGAGCTGCAATCTTTCTCTCTGGAGTTTAGACATTGCTGTGATACTGCTGTGAACCAAGACCAACTTAAACATGATGTATCCGAACTGGATCCTCTTTCAGTCGTCATTCTCGAAAAATAGCTGCTTCTTCCTTAACCAGAAAAGCACAAGAGGACCTTGTGCTTATTTTTCTTCCTACTTTTATTGTATCTCAGCTGTTGAACAAAGTGGACAGACAGATGATTCCTCAAGATCCAGTGGATGCCCGTTCCAGCAACCAAACAAAGCAGCTGGACAGGTCAATTCTCTGCCAGTCAAACAAAGCCAGCACCTCCTGATTTTAGCAGATCAGTCTGATACATGAAAAGACAGTTGCTATTTCTAACAATATATATTAACAGCTCAGGAAGCAGCAACAGGCAAGTGTCATATTAGATCAAAGACTATCCCAAGCTTATCTTATGCACACAGTCAGATCTGCTTGGGTGGAAATATCCTGAGAACATGTTTGCTTGAGAGTTTTTCCAAGAAATTTTTGCTTTTGAGCTAAAAAAGTGCCACAGAATTGAAGGCATCTGAATGTCAGTGTTTAGGAACTGGTGGTCTGGTGTTATTACCGTCAAAGTGGTATTGCCATCAAAGTGAGCGATGTGAGCAATGTGATGCAGAGGAACATGTAGTATTTTATTACAGGAGAGCCAGGTACAACAGTTCACATGAATAAGAAGCATTAGAATGTATAAAATTAGGAAATCTTGATAATTTATTGGTGAGACTGCTTATTAGAATAGTAAAATGTGAAAGGTGATGAGATTTCGGCAGAACACTGATTAAACAGGCTTAACAATTACTTGCCTGAATTCTTGAGAACAGCCTGGCCATGTTCACATCCTCGCTTCATTATTTGCAAGCATTTGTGACCATCTTTTTTGTCCAGATGAATACCTGGGGACCAGTAGATCTCGCCTACAGCTACAAAATGCCGTTTGCTATGAACAGCTCACATCATAGTGATTCCGATTGCTTTGCACCCCCCCGCAGGCTGAAACTATTTCCAAAGATATTTGATGAGTGTTTACCAACATATTTCCAGGAATGTGTCAACAGGAGAGAAGGCAAAAAGTGTGGTGTTGGAGCCAAATCTATCATTACAGATTATGGACCAATACAATTGATGTTATTTCTGGTTTTCCAGCTCAAGTTTAGCAGCAAATAATTCACTGAAATCTTTGAGATCTTTCCAGAAAACACAGTTCTTTTTCTGTGTTTGTGGTTTTCTTCTATGACATATGGCTAAACTTTTCATTTCAATTATTAATGTTAGGCCTAGAGAAAACTCTAGAGAAAACTCAAATGCAATTGCCATTTCAGAGAAATAATATCCCAAAGACTTCAATAAATAGCCTCTATGAATTCCATAAGTAGATGTAGCATTTTAATCTGAAAAGCAGAACAGCTTGTGTCTGGATCTCAGAGAAGCTGAGACTCATTTTGGCTTCTCACTTTGGCACTTTAAAGGGGAAGAAAATATCAAAGAGAACCAAAATAACACAACCAACGAGCTAAAAAATAGCAAAAAAAGGAAGAAAAAAAAAGGGATTTCAGGTCAGAATCTGTGAGGCAAAGTGTGAAATTGCAGTAGTCACTTGTAAAGCCATTTTCTAAATGTGCAAAATGTGCCAGCTAGGGAAGTAACTACAGAGGATCTCCCATTGCAGCCATTATATGGATTGTGACAAGAGCCAAGAAACAGGTCAATATTGTGAATGCTTTAAAAATCATTTCCTTTGCAGCAATTCTAGAAAGCAAAAAAAGCTTGGAAAGAATGACAGTGGTGCTTTAATCATGAATCTTATTTTTACAACAGGTCTGGAATTGGTGTCAAATCGATTTAAAGGCAACATTAAACCAGATTCAAACGTTACAGCAGGCTCAGCCTCCTTAATAGACTATGACAGGACTCAGCAGTGCCTGGTGGTGGCTTATTTTAATCTCTACAAGATACCTGTTTAGTGAAAGAAGAGAATGCACTGCACAGATGAAAGCAACTTTTAAACACTTGATGAATATCTTAAAGCTCATCAAATAAGTATTTAATATAATTAATAATGTCCAGTTTTTACATCCATCACGGGAACGCCATTTCCCCTCTGTCCAGCACCCACCTGGCCTGACAAAAAATGCTCTAATACTGAGGAGAAACTGCTGAAAGGCTTGAATCATGGATTGCAAATTCATTCCCTTGAGCGTCCTGATATTTAGTTGTCTAAAACTGCAGATGGGCACCAAGCAGGGAAATATTCAGAGAGCTTGAAGAGCTCAGAAAGGGCAGGGGTGCCTGGAGCTCCAGCACAGCTTGCCTGTCTCTGCTTGTCTGTCTAAGCTTCCCAGCTACCAGGCGCTGGTGCACGCAGAGCCCTGCGCAGCATCCTCCTGCCTCAGCTCACAAGCGTGTCAAGGTCCCTCTGGATGGCATTCCTTCCCTCCAGCGCATCAACTGAACCACACAGCTCGGTGCCACTGTCAGATTTGCTGAGGGCACGCTCAATTCTGCTTTCCATTTTGCCATGGGACCTACAGTGGGTTGAGCATTCCTCCAGCTCTGGCTGCTCAGCACCACCGAAACCCCTCACCTCGGCCCCCTATGTATGTTTGGGGGACCAGTTTTATGTGGTATATGGATCCAGCTCTGTGTTTTATGGGTCCAGCATGTCTCTCGTCAGAGTTGAAGTTGTGTACATAACTCGTGCTGACCTCTTCCTTCTCCACCAAAGCACTGGCTGAGCCAGATATCTGTCGGGCGTCACAAGGCTGCTTATTTGACGCACTATTTTTAAATAACTCACAAATATTTAAACAACATTTCTATCAGCATTACATGCTAAGAAGACATCCAGAAATGTCAAGAGTACCCGAGCTCACTGGCCCACAGCACTGCAGCAGCATGGCAAGTGGCCTGAGGCTCACACCAGCTTATGCAAAGCCCCTGGCAAGCACCTCAGAGCCCAACAAAAAGTCCTTTGTGAGACAAACCAGGTACTCACAGTGTCTGAGAGACCAAGCCTCAGCCATGGTCTAGTTGTGATTTGCAGTTTAGGGGCTAACAAAAAACCCAAAGTCACTATGGAAGCTATCAACACTCAGTTTTGATTCTGTGACCTCTGCCAGGTTCTTCAGTCTCTCTTAGCACCCATTCTGGCTTTTGTTCCAAGAGAAGCTGTAAGCCTGGGTCTGCAGACTAACTGAGCCAATGGTCCAGTCACACAGCTGCGTGAAGACAAAAGCCCAGTAGATTTTATTTCTCATTTAATAGACATTTAAGGTACATGACTGTATCTTCCATAACATCTCTAGTTGACCACAAGGTCTCCACTGCCAGGTGATGTGTGTAAAAGACATCTGCCATCCAGGCACTCCTGCAAAACAATGTTATAATCAGTTTCTGATTTGGGAACACAGCAAGGCCAGGAAAGATTGCCTTTAAGACATTAAAGCCTGTGGTCTGGTTCTTGAGCTACTTTGCTATAACAGACTTTCAAAACTTAAAGAGTATTTTACGCTTGTTGAATTTGAAGATTGCTGTTAAGATGTTAAAAAAAAGAAATACTGACACTGAACAACCTGAACCAGTAAATCCCATTAATAAACGCACTTCAGATCAAAAGACATTGATTTGCTTTAGCTCATTGCAGATGTTAGCAGTACCCAGTCCTTGCCTAAGCCTGAAGTAAAGCTTGGTGCCAGCCTGCACATGATGGGAGGGTGCGTATGTTCTTGTTTCTATGCAGGCATCACATAATTTCTACCTTATTAAGCCAAACAGTTTTTCCTTAGATGGCTTGGCTATTACAGGACATAGAGTTGGCAGATCACACCAGTTTGTGCTGTCCTGAGAGAGGGCTGGCAAGAAGTATGCAGCAGACTTCAACTCTTCACTTTCTTTTTTAAGCAGATAAAGGTGGCTAAGCCAGAATAGTAGAAAATGCACACATCATTTCCTCTGCTTGCCAAATATCCATGAGATTCCTGAGCCAAATGTCATAGGCTGGTGCAGAGTTAGATTTGAAAGGTATAAGGTACATGTTACCTACCTAGGCAATATAAGTCAAGTGTGCATTCCATATGTAAAAGGCTTTAGAAGGGTCAGGAAAAAGTACATTATCACGTCAATACTGGGATGTTAGCACACGCAATCACCTTGCAATCTGTGCCCTCACTTTCGGCAAAACATCTTGACCTATTATTTCAGATAATACAAGCCTTTTACATATTTCTCAGTATGATCTAAATCTGTTTGGCAGAGAAAATACCATCTCTGTCTGTGCCACTGGTGGTGAATTAAAAGGCCTCAGGCTGCCTGACTCCAGATGCCCTTTCCAGTACATTGCCCCTACATACAATATAGGAACCCAAATTTCAGGCAAGGTGAGTTGTTAGATGTGCAAGGTTAACTAACAACTAACAAGGTTATTTGTTACTTGTTAGTCTGTAGGTGTAAACCTGCCAAGAATGACTGGGTAGGCAGGTGTGTACTGCAGCTCATGTGTTGCTAAAAGTTGAGGGACCTTTACCTTTGCTTGAAAAGCATTGCCACATATTTCAGTAACAGAAGGATTGCTCTTGTCTTCCCACATTTAAGAATAACTACTGCTGTCAGGTTCCAGCTGGACCCAGGGAATGCTGTGCAGTGTCTAACTGTGGCAGTCAGACAGTCCTTACCTCTGATAACACAGAGTGGGAGCGTGTCTGGGCTGATAGGACACGATGGGTTGGTTTACATCAGTATCACTTACTCAACTTCACTATAAGTTTCAGCAGTTCTTGTAAAGGAGACAGTATAGAAATACAAAGTGCTCATACACTCCCTCTTATTCTCCTCTCCAGAAATGCCCCCCTTCATCTTTAAGAAGTAAAAACAGCAAAAGAAAAAAGGAAACAAAAAAGAAGGGCACTGATCCCTTGCAAAATCAAGCAGTGACAGCATCCACATGAAATATTTTACCATTAATGGCTCCAGCAGAAACCTTTCTGGATAATCTATGGAAGCTCTGCAATCAGAAATATTATGAGCTTTGCTCAGCCCCGTTTCAAATTGATGGTTCTCTGATGAGAGGGGAGTTGCCCTCACTTGAGCCATCAAATTTAGAAATCCATTTGAGTCCTTTTGATGTTATTTGAACGATCACTTCAGAGGGGTTATAAAAACATGCAGCTGAGCCATATTTGTTTTTTCTGTGCTGTTTGGAAAGTGTAAACACTTAAATCACCAACCAAGTGCATATCGTTCATATTCACCATACCTTTTAAAAGCATACTTAGCATACCACTGAGAGAGATTACTCTGCTGACAGAAATCAAGTGTCTGGATTAATTTAAAGGAGTGCATTTCACAATCCATCATTCCAGCACAGGAGAACAAGGAACTGCTCAGTTAAATTAAATGGTGAGTTACTCTGGAACAAATTAAAGGAAATTCATCTCCGCACTATGTCTTGTCCAGCCATGTAACTCAGGGCTGCTGCTGTTAAAAGCCAAGCAGTGCAGGTTTCATAAAGCTGGGTTTCATGAAGACTGAATCCTTTCACAGCCAGTGTTTGCTTATTTGCACCCTTGCCCATCGTGGGAAGCAGCAGCACCTGTGGTTCGTCACAGGAGCCGGCAGTTCCAGGCCAGCACTCTTCAGAGACCTTCAGAAGAAGGGCTGTGGGAAATCAGCCTGGGAGTGGTGGGGCAGAGCAAAATGCAGAGCAGCCAAGTGGAGCGCAGGCAGAGAGGGTGCTGGCTGCTCCGTTGCGGGTGCCTGAGCCAGAGCAGAGCCTTCTGCAGCAGGTGCCTTTCCTGGGAAGCTTTAGTGGCCATCACCAGCTGGATTTGGTCCATGTCGTTCAGCTAAAGGGCTCTCTATTAACCCATCCCATGTCCAGCTGGTTCACTGGGACATTCTGGACTCAAAGCCTGTTTAATTATGAGAAAAGGATTTACTTGATAGCCCAAGGGCCCATGTGCAGAGACAATCAAGCTCAACAGAACACAGGATGTACTGAGAGGACCTTACAAACAGTTGAAGGAATGAAAAAAAAACCTTAACAGAAGAGAGTGTTGTAAGGAATATACATCTGTGTAAAGTTCCTTGGGGTACCGATTGACTCTAGCTTTGCAGACATTACTCAAAGCCTAAATTGCTTGCTCTCTTTCTAAATCTTTAAATAACCATCTTCTATCAACCCTCTCCTTAATGGTAATCTTAAATTTTCAGCATTTTCTCCCTGGGTCTATTATATGCCTATATCCATATCATTTATACCATCATCTGTATCTATATCATCATCTCTATCTATGTCATCTATATCATAATCTATATCATCATCTGTATGTATATCACCACCTGTACCTATATAGATATACTTAGCCCAACCTTGTCATAGTGGAAAAAAGAGCAGTTCGAAAATGAGTGCTCTGATGAGATGCAAACTAACTCCTTTATAACCATTTACTCTCCAAAAGTAAATCAGAATATTCTCATTCTAGTGCTACACCTGACAACATTCCAGGCAAAACATTAACATCCCTCATTTACATTCATTTCCCTAACTAGGTCTCATTTAGGCACTGAAGAGCAGAGGCATAACAGTGCAACTGATCATGCAAAAAGGCAAACTGTCTCTCCATACTCGAGGACCTTGAAACCTTGAATTGCTCCAAAACAGAGCTGGGCAGCGCCATATTCCCCCCCCTCCCAAGTGTGCACCCCCGCGGTGCCCCAGTCCCATCACGGGCTGCGGCTGTGGCCCTGGGGAGCAATCTCCCGATTTTTCCCATCTGCTTTGCTCTCTCGCTTCCGTTTTCTCACCATGCGAGGCCAAGAAGCAATAGGGAGAGCGGGCAAGAGCGCAGCGTGCTCACACACACACATCCCGGAGCAGAGGAAATGCCGCGCACCCGCACACCTCCCGTGTCAGCCTGCAGGCGAGCAGGGGCCGGCGGAGGGAGCCTGCTGCGGAGCGACAGCAACACGCTACCCGTTACCGACCCCAGCGTGTAGCGCGGAGCGGGTCTCCAGCCGGCCTGAAGCGTCAGAGAAACCCTCAGAGCTTTCTCCAGGCGGGCAGGGGCTGCCGGACCCCTGCGGCCTGCAAACGGGCACGGCCGCGCACAGCCAGAGGGCAAGGGACTCGCCCAAAGGAGCCCGGGGCGACCCAGCGCGCTGCTCCGGCTCCTCTCCGTGGTGACTCCTCCATAGGGATGTGTGCCCCCGGGCTGCTGTGCTGCTGCGGGGCCGCGTCAGAAGCCAGGCTGTGAGTCAGGCCTCCCGCAGCCGGGCAAGCACGAAGGAGCAACCACAAGACACCTGAAGCAAGTCCAGGCGCTGCAGTTAGCAAACGTGCCAAGCAGACTTCGTATTTGTTCGCAATAGCTAATTCCTGTCTTCTTCCAACCTGAAGCATTTAGGCCTATCTAATAAATCTCATACCCTAATCATCTTGATATATAATACTGCCATAAATCCTCATTTCCCAAGTGCTGCGCTTCCCCACAGCAAAAGTGGCACTCAGTTCCCAGGCTCTATCTACACACGCTAGAAAGGACCAAAGCACAGGGGCAGGGTGTTGCTCTGAAGAGCTGTGCTGAATCAGGGGAGGCAGGGCAAGAGAGGGGATGTGCTGGTGTTGTGCAGGGTCACCCAGCAGGTGAATGGGCAGTGTGAGTACAAAACCTCCCCGCACGCCTCCCTCCAGGGCCAGCTTGCTGCTGCACACTGGCTTTTCTGCTATCAGAGTGGGATGCCATTCCCATCATCTTGCTGTGATTAATCCCACTCCATCGTAAATGGGAGCTTCTGCTGAAATACCGTCCATTTGTTTTTATACATTTGGCAAAACACCTTTTCCTTTTATTGTCTTGGCTAAAATCAGCCCAATTTTTCAGGCTGATTGGGCATTTGGCAGTAATGCACCTAAATGGCTCTCTACTGCCGTATAACGGAGCTTTGGCATGGCAAGATTGATAGCAGGTTGCCCCAGGTAAGGATGCTCCATTTTCCTGCAGACTGATTAGTACTGTCTACTCTGGTGATTTAGGTGTTTTTTCAAAGAACACATCTGAAGAGCTGCAATGGATACACACTGTCAGCTCCTGGCAGTTTGAGTGCAAACAGATGCCCCGAAAGCTCTGTGCAGCGCCACAAAGAGATGAGCCTCTCTGAAAGCGAGTCAATCAAAGAAGATAAATCTTTGTGTCACTTCCAATTATTGGGATACTCCAGTTAACTGAGGGAATCACAGGCATTAGACTGGCTTTAAATGCCCACGTGGTTGGGACTACACCATTGCTCTTGGGAAGCAATTTCACTGACAGATCAAGAGGCTTTTCTCAGCTAGTTAATTCCAATTAAGTTTTTCCTCTCAATTTCATCCTACTATCCATTATCCTCAGTCAGCTACCCTTAGCAATTCCTCGCCTGCCATGCTGCTCATGCTAAGAGTCCTGGAAATGGTGACATTATTACAAATACCTGGTGATGACACCCATGGGACCTTCCTGCGCTACATCCTCAGAGCGAAGATGGTTTCTGCCTTAAAGTTTCTTCCAGATGATAAGGCCTTTAAAGAAAGCTATACACTTCAGTTTAGGTATAGTAACCTCCATACACACACGCACACACACCCCCATGTGTTTTGCCTCTTTCATCCTCTGATAAGTTTTGTTTCTTCTGGGTACCCTGACTTGAGATGGGAATCAAAGTGTAAAGACATGTAACAGTGGCAATGCTGCTGAAGAATGATCTGGCATTTTTCTAGAAGTCTACAAGCACTGGAAGGTGTTGCAAAAATAGATAAAACACAATACAACACATGATTATTTTCTGGCATACTGCTGAGTTATGACCTTTATATAGGCTCCATTAAATAATTCCTTTCCTTGCCCCTCCAAAAATTAATGGGAATTGCTGCACACTGAAAAGTGGATGGGATGCATTGGTGTCTTACCTCTGATATTGAATCAGCTGGTCACAGCTCCCTGGCTCCCTTTCCCTTCATCCAGTGCCATCTCTCTCACATGCTCAGGGAGACAGATGGAATTAAGCAATCTATAAAATCCATCCAGCTCAGGAAGGTCGAGGGGTTTGCAGGTTTATTTCAAGAAACGAAAGGAATTCAGCCCTTTTCTCAACACAGTAGTGAGCATCAAAGGGTGGCGTGCTCCTCTGCGGAAGCAGAGCCCCTTACCAGAGGGCAGGTGGGGAAAATCCATGGAATGGGGCTTGCAGAGTAAGTAAGGTGAGGAAGCCTCCATGTGCAGACCAGTGTTAGGGAGTGCCACAGCTCACGTGTGCATGTTCACACGAGTATAGCCTCCCTCAGTGCTCTGCACTTGAGCAGCCACTATTTGTAAGCTGGGGTGTCTAGGTCCAGGTGATGCCAGCAGGCAGGAGTCAGTGGGGCTGGACTACAGGCCAGGCTCACTTCATTATTTTGCTTATACATTTTGGTATCAAAACAAACTGAAGAGATGACTTTACAAACAGTCAGAGTTGCCCAGACTCTAGAAAATGGTCAAAAGAGAGTGTGTTGGATCAGAAATATCTCTGAAAATTGATGTTTTCTCTGACTAAACCTAGCGAAAAGCCTGGAGGGCTCCCAAAGCACCAGGATTCCCCCAGACCACCTCATGTCGTGTATGCCATGCAGCTCTCAGGCTGGCAGGAAGAAGGCAGCTGTGCTTTGACCCAGCACATGGAGCTGAAGCAGCCCCTGACTGCCCACAATCTCTTTCCTGCTGCCAGTCCTCTTTCAAGTGCATTTTAGCATCTTCACTTAAACACCAGTAGAATTAGAAATTGGCCACCATTTGAATACCTCATCTCCAGCATGCTCCCGCCAACATCTTAAATATTCACTAGTCTTCCTTGAATCAGGAGGATATGGGCTTGGAGAAAGAAGTTAATATAAGGAGGAGATAAGTATTCTACCCATTATCTATAAAAAAAAAGCCCTACTTTAGCCATTCTAAATGCATAATCAGTTCAGCAGCAGAAGCTGATAATGAAACCTGCAGGTATTTTCTCTGGCAAGACAGAGAGACTTATCACTAAGAAAAAGAAAACTGGAAGGATTTCAAAACCTTCAGTTTATTACCAGCTCTTGGCTGGAGCCTCCGTGGAGGGTACAGCAGCATGCACTAAGCCAGATTCAGCCTGCATTGCAGCAGCTAGAGTCCAGAGGAGCTGCTCTGAGGGCATCTGAAGTCAAATTGACAGAACTGGGCAGAAGTCCTGCATAGATTTACACACATGATGAATCTGATAGCACAGGCTGCCCTGCTGAGCACCCAGGGACAAAGTGTGGGTATGGGCAAGGCCTGAGCTAGATTTACACCAGTATAAAGGAAGGCACTGCCCAGCCCCGCATTTGTGTTGTTCAGGTGAAGGAAAAGATGTGGTGGTAGCTGCAAAGAGTTTAAATCCCAAAACCCTGATGGGAGGCTCTTCACTCCGAGGTTTGGTTTGTTGTTTCAGCTGACTCTCTGCATCTCCTTTATCTTTTCTCCTTTCAGAGATGTTTGACCTTAAATGCAGAAGGATAACATGGGGCAGGAGGAGCGTATATCATGCATGAGATATTTTTCTTTCATGCTAGCAAAATCCTTTTGTAAAAGTTGGCAGAAGTCCCTGTTGCAGCTACATTTCAGACCCATGGGGGATCTGGAATTTCACATTATTTATGTCTCAGGATAAAAAAAGCAATGAAAAGGAAGCAGATTCAAAGAAAATAATCAGAAGACAGCTGAGGTTTGCTATATTTACTTATTTAAACCACTCAAGTCTTTCACTACCCTTGTCTTCACTGATGTCAGATAACTCTTTCAGTGGTTTGGGGGCTTGCTGTGTAGAAGCTGGAGTAGTTGCAGGAATTACACATCACACCTATCCCAGTGTTGTTTCACAGGCAAGGAGCATGAAGCACTTTCAAAGAACTAACTTGCATGGCACAACTCCTATTTACAAGTGTCCTCATTCACTCTATGTGGTATGTGGCTTCCCAGCAATTTGCCTCCTGGCCCCAGGTAGGTATTTGTACCCTAAGAGTAACTGCTGAGTATGAATGAGAGAAGTTCAGCCCTGCACTGCCAGTGGAGTCCAGACTGACATCGTTACAGAGATGTCTCCTAAGGGTGGGCCTGCAAAGAACATTTTTAGGAAAGGGTTATTTGCATTTGCTTATTCCCAGAAAGGTTCCCAGGTCAAACCCAGACTGGATGCTTTCCCAAGCCCCTCTCGATGTCAGTTAACATGCACAGAAACTGAGGTACAAGTTCTTCAGATACTCAGAAAACTGGTTTGCTTCCTGCCCATGTTATTCCCAGTGATCTTCCAATGACGTTAAAGAAAAACCCACAGTTTCTCCTTACACAAACATGCACAAGGGAAAACACTCAAAGGTGTGTAGCGTGCCCTCTGCTCTGGTGAGGCTCCACCTGCAGCACTGTGTGCACTTCTGGTGTCTTCAACATAAGAAGGGTATGGAGCTGTCAAAGCAACTCCAGAAGAGGCCGTAAGGATGACCAAGGGCTGGAGCACCTCCCGTATGGAGACAGGCTGAGAACATTTGGGCTGTTCTGCCTGGAGAAGAGAAGCTGCGTGGAGACCTCAGAGCAGCCTTCCAGTATCTGAAGGGGGCTACAAGGATGCTGGGGAGCGACTCTGCATCAGGGACTGTAGTAACAGGACAAGGGGTGATGGGTTCAAACTGAAACAGGAGGAGTTCAAGTTAGAGGTAAGGAAGCAGTTCTTCCCTGGGAGGGTGCTGAGGCACTGGCACAGGGTGCCCAGAGAAGCTGTGGCTGCCCAATACCTGGCAGCATTCAAGGCCAGGTTGGACACAGGGGCTTGGAGCAACCTGCTCTAGTGGAGGTGTCCCTGCCCATGGCAGGGGTTGGAACTGGAGGAGCTTTAAGGTCCCTTCCAACACAAACCAGGCTGGGATTCTAAAAGCCATGAATCATCACAGTCAAGGGCTAATCCTAGTGACAGGGCAAACTCCATTCACACTTCTCCCTTGGACACTCATTCTTCCAGAGCACTTCTCTTCAGACAGACACGGCGCCTTGATTCAGAAGCTCCTCTCTGCAGTGCACAGAGCATGCAGGTGACTACAAGGAAGAGAGCACCCTCCAGAATGTCTCTCCAGGAGCTAGGGGAAGCTGTTATTGCTCAGCTTTGGGCTGAGCTGAGCCATCTAAGTTTTGAAGAACACTTTTAAATGCACAAAGGTTTTCACTTTGAGGCTTCCTCCCCCTCCAGCACTAGCAGACATTAAGTATGTGCATGCTTAATGCTTTGCAAGCTCTGCAGCAATCAGGGTGGATCGCAAAGGGAACTTGTCTCAGTAATCCAGATGTCTCTAATGCCAGGCCCTGGAGGTACAGCTAGTGTGACATTTTCCCTAGTATCTCTTCGGCTCTTCAAGCTCCTTTGAAGATCACTTGAGGTGAATTTGAATGGAATTAAGCTCCCAGGTCTCTTTTGTGTTTTAGAAGAAGTTACCTTCTGTCTTTACATTCTGCAGTAAATAACAAGCAGACTCTGCTTGGGAAGTTGGGGAGAGCATGAGCATAAATGAGCAAAATTCCTTTGAATATTAAAAGTATATTTGATGTTGTGCTCAAGGTCACACAGCAAATCAATGGGCAAAACTGAATGGTAGCCCTAAAGGCATATTACCTGCAATCAGGTGCAGAAGTAATTGAGTAATTGCACAGACTTAAAAGCAGCATTACATCAACTTAACATATGGCTAGAAAGGAGCTTGGGGAGTGTCTGTGATTTGCTGTACGGAAGAAAGAGTCAAGGCAGGGCTGACATTAGATATGAATAGCTAATTTCATTGCATAGGTAACCCGGCACTGGGTAGTCTGCTACTAATTAATACTCAAAAAACCTTCTGATTATAGTGTCATAGTTTTCAGCATCCACTGCTGGAAATGCTGCATCCCGCACTTGAAGGACACAGCTTATTGCCTATTGGCACCATGCTGGGAAAACCCAAGATCAAAGACACCCAGTGACTTGGCTCTGACATCTTTGCTGGCATAACACTGGCAACGGCTTTGGAGTAGGCACGTCCCTGTGTGTGGCACTGTGAACGTGCCTGTTGGCTGCTGAGCTTCAGCACGAGCTGCTGGCGAGCAGCATGCTTACCAGCCCTACCTGACCACAAAGCCCCTCAGCTGTCAGAGCTGTGTTTGTGCTGGCGCCGTATTCCCTGTGTCCTCAGTCAGAGGGGTCCCTCAGTCAGTTTTCCATTAAAATGCTCAAGTATTTTTTGCAAACACCTAAACAGGAGGAGGCGCGACCTCTCCTCTCGTCTGCCCTCCTCCTGGCAGCAGCACATCCCGCCTGTGCCAGCTGCTGCCGTGACCCCAGGGATGCCACAACTTGGGACTGCTCACAACTTGGGACTGCTCGTGGGCTCTGCTGGAGGGTCTGGAGATGCTCAGCAGCCTTGTGATTTCAGTCCAAGTCCTTCCCATTCACCCACAGCAGGCTTCCCTCATTCTAGATCACTGCTGTGCCTGACTGCGCAGGCAGATCCTGGGATCTGGGCAGCAGGTCATGGGGGAAAAATCCCACAGCTCTGAAGCCAAAGGGAAAATGCTCATTGAGTCAGCTGGGCTGATGCTGGGCCAGAGACTTGATTCAGGCAGATACTAGGCAGCTCCTCTCCTGTGTGCTTTCTCTGGGCAAAGGATGGGTTTGGGAGTTTCCACTTGGAGACTGCCGGCTGTAGGGCATCATCACTGTCTTCCCATGTGGAAACACCTGGCCCCTGGAGCAGAACCATACACCCATTTCCACCATCCATCTGCTTCCTGTAAAGGCCCCAGGGATGGATTTCTCTTTCCCTGAAATGGACAAGCTCTGCCCCTCAGGAGCAGAAAGCAGCTCTGGATGTGGAGCCCAGAAGCGAACTGAAGAGGAAGCTTCCATATAAACCAGTAAGTGCAGACTCTCCTGGCATCAGCAGATCACAGCTCCAGGGGCACTGTGCTCAGCCACAGGGAAACCAGCCTGAGTCTGTATGAATCCAGCAGGATAAGTGGGAAAAAGCCAGGTTCTGAGTTCAGGAGGAGGAGAAGCTGTTGCACTTGGCTTCCAGGGGCACTCACATAGCCTTAGGAAAGGAGCTCCTCAGAGCCCTGCTGACCATGTGCTCCTCAGAGTACCCAGGGCTTTCCTCAGGGAGTTTCAATTGCCTGGCTCCAGGCTCTATCGCTGGTGCAAATCAAATGCTGACACACCTGAAGGAGGCAGAACAGCACAAAAAAGAAAGTGGAAGGAATCTTGAGGCCCTGCATGTTTGTGTACCCACAGAGCCCTGGGCCAGCTGCCTGCCAGCATGCACATTATCTGCATTCTCCTTGAGAAGCCCTAATGAATCCAGAAATACATTTAATACATGCACTGGTATATATTAAGCACAGCAGTGTGAGAGCCTTGCAGCAGCATGGTCATACTGCAGAATTAATCTGAGATTGGTGATATCTGCAGAAAATGAGATTCATGTTAATTTTTTTAGTGTTGGTATTTTCTTTCCCCAGGAGCTGCTGTTCTAAGCCCCAGCCTCATCCTACAGAAGGAAACCTGGGAGACAACACCACCCTCCTGTGCCACCTGTATCTCCAGGCAGGAGAAGGCTTTCTGCTCCACACTCTGGCACTAGCTGAGGCTCGGGCTGAGGGTCTCTGCAGGCACTGGCTGCTTGGAGTTGGAGCCAGGGTGATGCCAATCCCCAGCTCCCACCTCTGCCCATCCCCTGGACCCATGTGGGTATGTGAAGCCAGTGCTGGGCTGCTTCTGCCCACTGCAGAGATGCTGTGTTCACCAGACTGGGCAAGGAAACACAGCCCCAGCCATTCCTTGGGAACTGCTACCAGCCCACAGAAGATGCACTACTGCCTCCAACACAAGGCCTTAGGACACTGAGATGGGACAGCCTGGAGAAGCTTTTCCTGCTGTTCTTGGTGTTTATATGTATCTCACCTTTTCTCCTCTCTGCCTGTATCCTGAGCAACCCACCCCCGCCAAAACAGGGGAGTGATGCAGTGAAGATACACCATTCCCTAGAGCTGAACTGGACTCCAACCTCCCAGCTCCAGAGGGTGACCCCTAACCAATAAGCCCTCCTTCTTCTCCAGAGAAGCAACCTGCACTGCTCAAAGCACCTTTGGCTGTGAAAGCTCCTGCAGGTTCGTAGGGTGGCTCAGGGCTCATTCTCTAAGGAGAAAGCAGCACAGTAAGTATTTGTGAGACTCCTAGTATTAAGGCACAGTCACTAACTGTGACTAAATGAGATTTGCACGTACTCTGGACTGGTGCTATGGATAAGGGGACAATCCCAGATGAAGCAAAATGATAATGTGGTGAAAATGAACAGCAGCGAGTACTCAGCAGCTGTTCTCCATCCATCCTGTACGTGGCAGAGAACATCCCCTCAGTGTGCATGCAGCACGATGCCTGACATCCAGGTCACAAGGTGTCATTTCAGTTTCTCCAAGTTCTTCTTTGTTTAATGTCCTATCAGTTTGGAAGCAGTTAAAGAAAAATCCTGGTGATTTCTCCTTCCAGCGTCTTTAAACAGCTGTCTTCTGTAACTATTAGCCTAAACCAGTTGAAGCATGGAACATAGAGAGCCCTCTCTGATGAGACCTGCGGGGTTCACAGCTTCAGTGGTGACTGCCAGAGTGGATCTGCCATGGACTAAAGGGCATTAGTGTTCAAAAGGAGTTTTCTTCCTGGATAACTTTTGAAAACCACATGATTTTTAGGAATGTTTTCATGAAATTCTAGACCCCTTAAAAAAACCCTTACACCCTATGAGAGTATCTTCGCATGTTGACATAGCAGGTAGAGCCAGCATGGGAACAGCTTTGGTTTCTGGATATGTGAGGAAGAAAAGAGTTGGATTCATCCATACACACACTTGAAACAAAGTGTGATTTATAAAAAGATATTGCTTTACCTTTTCTGTCTTTGGCAGCAGTGTCTGGCATGGAACCACTCACCATGGCCATCCTGGGAGTAGGTTCATGAAAGTACACTAGCCAGGGTTGGTGTGCAACTGCTGCTCAGAGATAGCAGCCCACTGCTCAGATACCACCTGAGGTAGCTCCCTGCACGCCTTCGGCCACCCAGACTAGGAAGCGCTTGCTGTGTGTGAAGGTCCTGACAGGAGAGAGCGAGGGCACCCCACACTGTGATCCTGGGGTCACAGGCAGCAGCTCTTACCCAAGCACGTGGTGCACGAGTCCAGCCTCCTGTATCTGCCCCATGTCCCTCTATGCAGAAGGAGCAGGAAGGAAGCAGTGTCCTGTCCAGGGAGCTGCTCTCCGCTTTCAGAGCATGAGATCCCTGCTCAGGCTGGGCAGATCCTGGTCACAAGAAAAGAACACCACTGCCCATCCAGGTAACACCTGGAGGTGTCATTTGTTCAGTTTGAGGTTGTCAGAACCATGCTCATGTTTGACAGCAAGGAAATGCAGCAGAGCAATGCCATCATTACATCAATAGCTACACGTCACCAAAGAGCTGCCTGGGTACAGGTGGTGAAGTGGCATCACCAGTCTGGGTCTGCACACAAATCTCTTCCTCTGGGAGGCATTTCAATGCTGTCATTCATTTGCCTGTGGCAGGGGATTGGAACTACATGATCTTTACAGTCCCTTCCAACGCAAACCATCCCGTGATTCTACTATTTATTTATTTAGCAAATGCAGCACACTCGAGTTTACTTCTAGTCTTTTAACAATATACCCATTTCTTTATAAAGCCATAACAAGTTCAGAAGATGGCTTGCCTATCTCACCACCAGCCTGCCCAAACCTGACTGTGTACACATTCTATCCCCGCTCAGCACAAAGTTCACTGAAAAAGCACACAAAATCAATGTTCCCTGCACTGCTGAGCTGATTAAAGATGCAGCTGGGATGAGAAAGGAAGCGCAGGGTCCAGCATGGTTTCCTGTGCCTATAAATAGCTGTTGGATATGGTTTAGGCAGAGGTCAGCACCAGGCAGCTGCACGAGCTCTGGCTCCAATTTGCCTCATGCTGGAGGGAATGGGATTGATGGTAAAATGTGTTCCCCTTGGAGCAAGAGCTTTTCAAACACACACAGTGTGCTCCTATGGGATGAGCTGAAGCTATGGAGAGGCTGTGTTCCTGCAGTGAGAGAAGGGCACTGGATACCTGCAGGGAGGGTGCCATCGGGACCACCTTGCAGGCTGGCAGCAGATGGACCCCTCGTTGGTCTCTCTGCTGAATAACACACGAAATCTAAACCTGCTCCAAACCACTCTAAAAGAAAAGAACAGGCATCAAGATGCAATTTATTTGCTTCAGTCCAACAGAGGGACTTTGGGGGTTACTTGGGTGGGTGTCCCCAGTGCCGGCGACACTCCTGGTCCTCCACAAACCCAAGCATGCTGTGACATCTAGTGGCAAGTTACCCGGAAAGCCCAGAGAAAGCTCTTTGACAAGACCCTGAACAACCAGCCCCAGGCGTGTCTGCTGTATTACACATTCTTCAGAGGCAGAATTACTCATTCGCGTGTAACAGCGAGTACAATGGCTATTTCTACTTAGGCCAAGATGTGTTGGGACATAGTAAAGTGTCCACAGAAAGGAACAGTGTATCCACCTCAACAGATAGCTCTTATCTTCCTGGGATAGGTGGGAAAGGTTCTGTCCTTCTCCCACCCCAGGTAGCCATCTGCTGGCATCAGCTCCAGAGCCACAGCTGCAGCAGTGCCAAGGCACAGGAGTTAGATGGGGTTGGATATGAGCTTGGCCATTCACTATTTGTTGTCCACATCCCCCCAGCAGCAACTAGTGCTGGTGTGTGACCAGCTCAGTGGCCCTGCCAACACTTCCCAGAAGCCAAAGGCCCTGGGAACAGCCTGCATATAGCCAGAGAGGTGGAGCAGCAGACCCGGCACTGTGTACCCCTATTGCATGTTCACATCCTCACCATTCTTTAGCAAGGTTTATTTAATACTTCACCCTTTTTTTCAGACACAATCAAACAACTTCATGCATTGTCATCAGTGACGTATTCCATCTTAGCTTGAATAATGACATAGAAATCAAGCCAATAGGCTTTGCCTAGGCCCATCATGCAAGGCTGGGGTAGCATGAGTCAGGGACATCATCCTTGTACTGTGCTGCTTTGGGAAAGAAAGGAGGAACAATTACCAAATCTGAGGAGTAAAACTGAGAAACGCGGTCAAATTTCAAGATAATCCTCTTTGTTGTGTAAGAATTGGGAGCTGGAAGGAATGGGGGAAGCTGCTGCTCAGCACACGAGGGCTGAGCTCTTCCCAGAACCACCGTCTGCACCCATCACAAACACACTGATCCTGCCCTGCTTCTGGAAGGTGATGGGAGCAGCAGTGAGGTCTGCAGTGCACAGCCCCACACAGCTGAAACCATGGTGCCCAACACCAGTCCTGCTTCAGGTGCTTATGTACTTTCATGAGCACAGCAGGGACCCACACATGGTCCTGAGGCTCCAGCAGCCAGAAGACATCAGGCATCACAACAAAAGCCTGCTGAGCTGACAGCAGGTCCTTTCCTTTGTGCTTTGCCTTTCAGAAAGCTTTGTTTTAATGCATAAACCAGCTACTTATTTAATATTATTTATTCAGCAGAGAAGTTCCTTTCCTACACAAGCATGCTTGAAGAGGCAGTGGAGGAACCGGTAGAGCGGGCAGTGTGAGCACTCAGCCCTGTCTTGCCTGACCACGAGGGCCGCATTTTTGGCAGGTGTTGGGTAATGCTGACCCTGGAAGTGCTCCTAAACAGTGGACTCAAAAGCTTGAATGGCATGTTATATCAAGAACAGCAATGCACATAAAGATGCTTCCAGAACTGCCTCATCTCTTCACAGCTCTCTGACCACAGGGTCAGTGCTGGGGACAGGGGGTACCCCACTCACAGATGGTAAGGGGCATCACAGGGCCTTTTCAGCACCCCAGCAGGTTTCCCCACCGCCACACACCCCAAACGGGTGAGTATCTGGCAATAAAACCCGTTCCCAACTTCTGACTTTTAGCTTACATCGCCAGTTAATTCATTTCTAAAAGACAAATCACATTCTACCTTAAAAAAGAGACCTTTTCTCCTGCCTGGAAGACCTGTGTGTAGCAATGGATGGGTGCTCAGCCCTGGCCTCAAATGCAGCAAGCTAATTGTGTTTCTTCTCAGCTCTTGTGCTCGGCACATCGCCAGGGTGACGCAAAGCAATGAGAAATAAATTGACTCAGAACTTGGCCAGAGAGCATCAGCAAACACAGGGCTGAAAACTCGGCGTGATTTATTTTATAGAGAGGCAAGGGACAAGAAATGCAGCGTTGTTCCCAGTCATGGTCTTGGCAAACAGTGCTCAAAGCCCACACGAGAGCAGCGCTGCAGGCGAGGCTGGGCAGCCCGTGGCTGGCTGTCAGGAGAGCATCGCTGGGAAGGGACATGACACTAATTCACTGTAACACTTCCACCTCCTGCCCTGAGAATACAAAGTGTTTTACATGGAGCAATGGAATGAAAAGCACTGTCTGACATGTAGACACTTAACATCCTCCTGCAGATCTGTCAGGGTTCCTGTGGGATCCTTTCAGCATTACAAAACAAGCCTGTGGCAAAGGCTGGAGCTGACGTGGGCCCAGCTGGTGGCCAGAGCAGTGCCAGGATTGTCCCAGCACGGGGGCTCTGGTCCTGCTGAAGGTACCTGAGCACAAGGTAAGGAGAGCTGAGACAGCAAACACGTCCGACCTGCACCCCAACCCCTCCTCCTTCTCTGGGGAGGACAGGCAGGGCCTGGGAGCACAGCCTGAAGCAGCACCCACTGCCCCCCTCCAGCCCCGGCTCATGCCACCCCACTGCTGCAGGCACAGGCGCCCACCCCACGGGTCTCACTTCTGCCAACACGTCACTTTTACCATTGGGTTTCAGGGAGACACCAGTGCTCAGGGTCACTTCTCCATTCCTGGTGGTTTCCCAAGGGCTTTCCCATGCTTTCCCCACCAGCAGCGCTGCTGCTGCTTCCCAGCTCCTGCACTGGCCACCGGCGCCGGGCAGGACAGCTTCCCCTGCCCGGCCGTACACACAGGCAGGGACGAGGCTTCTGCGGTGAGCACTAAGGGCGCTTCCTGGTGACCCTGTGAGGAACCGCCGGTGCCCTCTCTTGTTGCCTGCCTGCCCCGCGCTGTCGCTTGTGGTGGGATGCAGGATTCCTCATCGAGCAAACCAAGCCCTGTTTCCTTGCCAGGATGTGGAATTTCATGGCTAATACCGTGTGAGAGGCGCACAGCGCAACACACACCTGAACATGTCTTCATGCACCCGTGTGTACCCTCCAAGGACTTCTTCCCCTCACAGCGGCTGTGGAGAGCAGGGGCGGGGGGCGGGCTGGAGCCTGCCATGGGTACCTGCTACCATCTAGAGGAGAAACCTGTGCCGAGCACTGAATCCTCACGTTCCTTTACCGATCAGGCTTTGCTGATTCAATGCCCTGTGTGTGACAGACGCTAAAGCATCAGGTTTCAACGTTTCCAATAGCTACATTTTTTTCTCTGAATCCCAAACAAAATCGCTGTAAACCTTCCTGATTTCTGTCTAAACATGTCCAAACAGAAGCCACACACCTCGGGTGGGAACTGCCACACCTTTTGCCATTCTTTCTCTCAAACCAGCTCACTTACACTGCATTTTTGGGTAATAACATTAAAGAAATAGAATAATCAAGGCAAAAAAAAATAAACCTCCTCCTACCTTCCATGGGGAGGGTGAACCACAGCGTGTCACTGTCCTGGGAAAAAGCTATTCTCGTGTCCCTCAAGCCAGGAAGTCCTGCCCGGGGCAACTGAACTCGAAGCCCATCTGCTCGGCTTTAAGCAGGACCGCTGAGATCCCACCCAGGATGGGGTGGAGAATCCTCCCTGGGAAAGAGCAGCTCGGTCACAGCTCCCTCCAGCCTCTCTGCGCATCTTGGCAGGGCTCTGACATGCCGTTTCCTTTCTCTTTCCCTTGGTATTCAGCAGCAGCCCCTTTGGCTGCCTTCTCACATCAGCATCTACAACTGAGTTCACAACAGGGATTGAGTGTGACAGTGTCAAAGGTGTGGGTGGCATGGGCACCAGCAAGGAATCTGTCAGGACATAAATACAGGGTACACGTAGTTTGAATGAGGATGGATCTGAGTGAAACACATAGGGGTGCTGAAAACACTGGTTCTGACAGTGAGAGACCCTTGACAACTGGAGCACGGTCCAGCTTCTTGGGCTCAGTGCAGAGCATGCTGCCCAGCACTATAATGCGGACACCATCCCTGACACAGCTCTAGTTTTGCCAGAGGCAATGGGAAAAGCCTGCTAAAACTTGTGCTTCTGCATGGGAGCTCTCACCCAGAAAAGGTCATTTTCCTTAAACCCACCACTCTCTCACTTCATTCTGGCTGCACGGGAGGCAGCTGAGCATGGTTTGACCTTGCTACACAGTGAATGGTCCTTACAGGGAGCATGGCTGTACACGGGCAGCAGGCTCCCAACAAGATGGGCTGCAAGAAGCACCCACCATCACACAACCCACCTGGGTGCTGACTGGTTTGGGCTTCCCTTGGGCTTTCAGGCAGGTGGAGACCAGAGGATGCCAGTAGCATGTTTGGACGTTAATGTGTTTATTGCCTACCACACGCATTTGTTCAGTTTTGGACCTGTTACCTCTTTGTTTGAGGCTGACCTGCCCAGCACCAGGCAGCTCACACAGGCCCTGCTCCCACTGCTCGCGCTCACCCTGGGGACATCCCAACCTACCAATGCAGTGAGAGATGGAGAAGCTAAACAGTGTGCACAGCAGAGCTCACTGCATCATTGCCA
Organism: Psittacus erithacus; assembly: GCA_009867235.2. Classification (NCBI taxonomy): domain Eukaryota; kingdom Metazoa; phylum Chordata; class Aves; order Psittaciformes; family Psittacidae; genus Psittacus; species Psittacus erithacus. The sequence continues at coordinate 26,395 of WYDI02014689.1, forward strand.
GGAGACCAGAGCTGCTAGTGGCCTCCATTTCCAGCTGCTCACTGCACACAGCAGATGCCTGACAGGGCACTGGCGCTCTGTGCCACAGTCTCGCACTACATAACAAGGTTAAGCACTAATGAAGGAAAATCCCAAAACCAAGTCCTCGTGGCTGCCAGACATACATAGCAAACTGAAACAACTCCTCATGAGGCTCCTAGTTGGAACATGCTCCTATATTATTTGTGAAGGGAGACATCCACACTCAGGTCCCAGTTACCCTGACCAGGAGTGGTTAGGACAGCCACATACAAACCACACTGGTGTGATGAGAACAGAAATTAGCTTTCTCCTGCTTTTGAAATAGGATGTCTGAAAGAATAATGTTTCCTAACTCCAGAAATCAGAGGAAATGGAGACACAGGCCCCATACAGGGCACGCTCCAGAAAAGGGCCCAGAAGATGGTTGGGTGCTGGGGTGGCCCTGCCTGGGGCAGGCAGCACTCTGGGTACCTGCACCCTGAACCCAATGCAGGCAGTGATGCAGAGAACCCCATGCACACAGTGATGCAGAGAACCCAACGCACGCAGTGATGCAGAGAACCCAATGCAGGCAGTGATGCAGAGAACCCAACGCACGCAGTGATGCAGAGAACCCAACGCACGCAGTGATGCAGAGAACCCAACACACGCAGTGATGCAGAGTCATTGCCCTTCTTGAGGAGCACACAGCCCCAGGGCTCCCTGGGCCACATCTCCTGCCAG